>JAJGOT010000616.1:355000-382500 GCA_022457155.1 Cladopsammia gracilis
ATATATTCTGCAATGATACCACTATAAGATGAAAGTGGCGATCCGGTAACAGTAGGTAAATAAAAAATAAAAAGCACTTTTATAGGACAACAAATATAACATAAACTAGAAATACGTGTCTCGCAAAACCTCTCAAAGCTCGGGAGAGGTTGCACCGCCGGTCGAAACATTGGTGGCTTCTCGATTTGCTTATGCATGAGGCTTAACGTCGTTCTATTTTGTCTTCTTTGAAAACAAAAACGTTGTGGAAGGTCCTTTCGATGGTTCGCGTTCCGTTTACCGTCCGCCATCTTTGTTCACCATGCTCCTACAGGTTTACATGAAGTAGTACTATATTTTTAAAAAGTTCAAGGCGTTCCCATTCCCATCGTGGAGCGGCGTGCTTACGGTCGACCACAACTTTCTTTCTGGCGTTTTTCTTGTGGGTTTTATAATCGTGTCTGGTTCGCTATGGAAGATTCTCGCCCGAACGAATTAATATAAGTTTGTGTATTTCTGGATATTTTTCTTGCAATTTAGGCATTCTGGTTTAACTGGAGAGGTTTGGTTTCCATCGTCACACTGGATGACGTCAATTGGAGCTTTGTCGCGGTTTGGTTGCTAGGCAAATGCAGGACACCGACTATAAAGGCGATGAGCAACAGTTATTTATAAGTTTTGTTCAACCGCACAAATCAGTATCAAGAGATACAATCTCTAGGTGGGCTAAAATAGTACTGGAAAGGTCTGGAATTGACACGAAGATCTTTACAAGCCACAGCACAAGAGCAGCCAGTGCTTCCCAAGCCAAGCAGAAGAACCTACCTCTGGATCAAATTTTATCCCAGGTTGGCTGGAGCACTGCTGACACATTCAGAAAATTCAGTGATAAGCCCATCGTGTCAAGTAATAACAGTATGGCCTCTGTGATATTGAGAAGCTAGACATTTGTATAATATTTCTTGTTATCTCATTTATTCTTCTCTATGGTTTCACGTTACAGTTCATAGTAATTATTTTTGTTATTGTTCCATTGTGATGCTACACACGATGGTCGGTAACCAAGGAAAAATCCTCCGCTTGTGCGGGCTCATTAAAATGCAGCGGTATTCCCCTGGGCTCATTAATATGCAGCGGATTTTCCATAACTGAACAAAAAATGGCGGACAATGTCGATGGAGAAAAGCAACTAGATTTGGGGCATTTGGGGGGCTTAAGCAGTTCTGAGCGAAATGAATCGTTCTGGAATTCTAGCTGTTTGGAAATGAAGTTCTCGGTTGAAAGTCAGTGGGTGAAAAGTGTGCGAGCGGCGAGAAATAAGCCAAATTATGGAATGGGAGAAATGGACTCTCTACACGAGGAAGTCTGTGGAAATAAACTGGAACTTGTTGGGCCTTTGATCGATTCCTATTTGCGTGAATTATGCGAAAGCTTAAAACGCAAGCACACGCATTCAAAAGCAACTGGGCTGGTAAATCCAACAGTTCTTTTTATTCCATGGATGGTGTTCAGACACATTTTAACTCTTGTTCGTGGTTATGGAGGTGATGTCAAAGTATCCAAGAAAAAAATCGAGGTTGTCATCACTAAACAAGCTACTGCAAGGAAACTATTTAGCCCAGCTCGATTTTCCGGTCAGAATTATCTCGCCAGACGGAAGTTTAAAAAAGAAGATGATGGAAAATATCACTATTCTGGAAGATCAGCGGTGGTTGTTACAAAAAACACTCCATTGAGACTTGATTATAACAGGACAACAAATCGTCTCACAATTTCAGCATTTATTCAGAGGTATACTAAAGATGACTTTGTTATTGACAACCAACTGCAAAGGGCAATGGAACAAATATAGATACTTAACAATTATCTTTCCTTTGCAATTGCAGTGTTATGGCATTTCACTTATTAAAAATACAGTGAAACCTCTATTAAGGGGACACCCTTGGGACCTTTGCAAGTGTCCACATAATAGAAGGTGTCTGCTGAATAGAGGTTGGTTTTAAAAAACGTAAGACACTTATAATTTTTGGGACCGGACAAAGTGTCCGCTTAATAGGTGCCCCGTAAACTGAGGATCCACTTAATATAGGTTTCACTGTATACACACATCAAGGGTTTTAAACTATGCATGCTTACGTGATGAGAAAGTGGGCCCAGGTATTATAAAATATGCTATATTTCGGGATATTTAATTTGGAATTTGCTAAGCGGTTTGCGATCTTGAATATTTAATAAAAATTGTCCTTGATAAGAAAAATTTAATCACGATATAGCAAATTTTACAACCCATGGTGTTAATTTTTGATCATGTGGGCATGCGCTTAGAGTAGTAGCACATAATTCTTGATGCACGAATCAGATATGAAAAATACCATTTTGAAATACAATATGTAATACTTGATGTTTATATGTACCTATTTTAATTCCATTTTGATTTCTTAGGTACAGATTTTCTGAACAAGTTTATGGACTAATTAGAGTGGTTTTACAAACTGTGAAATAAATAATTTGTGCTTAAATTAAATTAAATGCTGTGTCTACTAGAGACTTGGTATTCATGGGCTAAGTAAAATTATTCAAGTCAATTGGTCTAATGAAAAATTTATAAAGACCAAATATATCTGTACTTTCAGGTAATATCCTGAAAAATTGTAATTTAAAGCAATTTTAATTTATTTCCCTTGTCTCAATTTCTTCAAACATTAGAAAGAAGAATTTGTAAGATGACAAAACAACTCCCCTTTGTGATTAATATATTAATTCTCATAATTACGGTTTCCCTTGATTACACTTTGAGAGGAGAAACTTACTTTTGGTCACTTTTGGGATTTTTAAATTTGAAATTGGGATTTTTTTTCGCCTACTTCAGTATTGTTTATACACACGGGCTACTTACGAGTTTCCTTTCTGCGCTTAAAACCCACTCAAGCGCCTGCTACACAGGCTATGATCTTTTAAATAATTTTGGGATTTTTAAATCTTAAATTCTAAACGTATTCACTATTTGTATTTAAATTCAGTGATTTGGCAATTCTCTGAGGGTTGACACAATACAAAGGGATTTAAATCAGGCTGCTTCAGAGACTACGGTTGCAGTCGTACTCGGTATACTGTAGCCTCCCTTGAGGGGGGGGGGGGGGGGTATCTATGACAAATCCCCAAAAGCACCTGCACTTGAGGCAAATTAGAACATAACAAGCCTTAAATAGGCTGCTGTTGTTGTTCACAAAGGCAAATTGAGGAAAGGGCCGCAGGAAATCAGATTCAAAACCTGGAAGATAAAGTGTCCAGCACAAACACACTGTAAACATTAATAAAGACCAGAGAGAAAGTGTTAAAATTAATTTCTTTATTTTGATTGTTTGCTAACAGACCAAAACAAACATGAGGACAATATTTTCAATGACTGTAATTAAAAAAAAAATACCAAATACTCACAAAGCTTCTGATGATAGAAGCCCCTCTAACCTTCTAATAAGGGTGGTTTTATCCCCAGACAATGATGCCCCTCTTGCTTTTAGTTCTTTCTTTAGTTCATTCACTTTCATTGATGGTGGATGGATCATACATGTACTTGCCCTTTCAGCTTCAGTTGCCTGATTATGTGATGCATGATGTGACTCTACATGTGACTGAAGGGTAAGACTGTCAGGGAATCTTGATTGACATGTTCCACACTGAAGTGGTTTGAGAATTGCCAGAACCTCCTCATTAAATTCCATTGCTTTAGCACACTTCAAGACTACTTCAGCCTCTTGGCAAAATGTACAGATGGAGTGTTCATTAAATGATCTTCCACACTCACAATATTTAAGACTTTCCTTACAATGTGGAGGAAGACGGGACTCATAATGAGACACGTAAGCAGAAGGTGCTGGTTGATGCTCAGGCAAGTAAAATGCTCGAACATAATTTGTTCGCATGAGCTGCCACCACTTACCTACAGTGGTTTTTGAACGAGATCTATTTGTTAAACTTAAGTCCTGCTTAACACCTGAATGTTTGGATTCCTTTGCCTGCAGAGAAATAATCCCTACCTTGTATTTCTTGTAGAGTAATTCTGCATGGTAGGGTATGGCATAACCAATTGTCCAAGCTGTCAAATTTACATCATCAGGGAAAAAAAGTGCAAGCAGGTTAAAATAGATTGTACATGTTTCATGGAGCTGGTTTACCTCAGCTGAATTTGTGTCTACTTTGTTGAAAAGGGTCCCAGCATCCCGAAGATACTGAGCCACTTTCCCCAAGGCAAGCCGCTTGATTGTTTGTGCTCCTGACTCACCTTCCATTTTGAGGGCATCAATGAGTCTAAAAGAATACCTTGCAAGAGATATGGCCTGCTCACCAATAAGCCTTGTGGATATCTTGTTGCTTCTTTTTTCTTTGTCATTGTAGTGTTCCCTGATCTGCCTGGCTAAAAATGCTAACTGACAACCCTTCTTTCCTGAACTGCCTTCTACGCTATAGCTTGCTGTGGCTCTAGCTATTGCTTCCTGAAATACCTTATGCTGCTCCTGAACCAGCACTGACTGTCTAACTCTGTCCCCTGCACCCTCGGGAACAACTGAGGCATCATTTGGGTTAAACTGTTTTGATACCCTTTGTAATGCATCACTGGCTTGCAATGGCAGACTTAAAGTTTCCAAAAATACCTCAGTTAAATCTCTTCTTAAAGCTTCCTGATAAATGGAATTGAGAAGATGCTGCCATGCATTGATCTCATTGTGCACTGGCTCAGGTCTTTGACGGTCAGCATACTCACCTATCCTTGGATAGACAATTTGCCTGATCCCATTCTCTGCCATGAATGCCAATTCCCTTTCGTGCTTTTGCGCATGGCTGAGTGAGCTACTAAGGGATGCTCTAAAGGTCTGAAGCTTCTTCAGGTCTTCTCTCCTCTTTTCCATGGAGGGTGGCTTCCAGGTATTTGAATCTGATTGCCCTATAGAACCTCCCATTTTTCCTAAACTGCCTTTGTGAACAAAAGCATATGGAGAAGGGTATGATGCAGCCTGATTTAACTCCCCATTTGCCCAACTTTGCCATGATTGGTCAGCACTAGGCTGAAACTCAAGGGTACACTGTTGACCAAAAACATTCAAAATATTGCCTTCTAGTAACAGCATTTCCTCAGTATGTTGCTTCCAGAGGTCTTCCATTACTTGATCTTTCTCACTTACACTTAAACAATGAAGAAGATATTGATAATCCCTGCTCCTGACCTTGTCCCCAAAATTCCAAACAGTAAGAGACCCAATAGACATACTAAGATCACTAGTTTCTGGGGCACCATCATCAGAAAACTGAATTACAAAGTGATTACTGTTTTCATTGAACCATATAAGTTTGTTTCTTAAATATGGCAGCCTTAAATGCAAGTCCAGGATCATAAAAACCAGCCCAGTGACAGTCCTAGAAACACCCGAGTAGTTAGGGATTTCACTAACATGACCTATATCTAGGCTTTTTATAAACTTGTCAACCTTTTCATCTGACACAATGCGAGGAAGAGAAATGAGTAAACCACCACTGCTTATATTCCTAGGCACCCACACATTTTGATCTGCATTAAATACAGAACTTTGAGTTCTGCAAATAAATTGAAATTTTCTTCTGGATAAGAAAGCTTGATATTTCATTGCAACAGCCTGCTTTAAGGCCTCTTCACTGTTGCCATACTCTTTTAAAGCTTGCCCAAAAATACCCTGCAAAAACTGACCCCTTTTGTAACCCTTAAAAAAAGTTTCCATTTGGTGTTTAGGTGCAGTTGATGACAAGTAATCCCATGCACCATACAAAGAACCCTCCTCACCTCCATGGATAAACTCAAGGACATTCTTAGTTTCGTATCTACGTCGATATCTTGTCGATGAGTTATGGTTACTTATCATTTCTAAGGACGTTGATGTGTTTTGCCTCACCGTTTTAGCATTTTGTTTTGGGTCTAGAAGGAGCTTAATTCTATCATATTGTTTGGTTAAAGTGTTTAAATTCTTCTCCATCTCTTTAAGTTCTACTTCAACATCTTTCTTCTGCCTTTCTAACATATCTAAAATAGGATAAAATTAAAGAAAGAAGTAATCAATAATAATAATAATAATAATAATGTTTATTCAAACTCTCTTGCAGTGCCTACTGCAAGAGAGCAATAGAGGCCTCCAAATTCCAACTGAAATGAGCTTTACTTATAACGACAATAATAAATGTAGCTAAGATTCTAAGTAAATGCCCATATGTAAGAAATATCAATTAAAATTTTTGAAATGTCAATCAATCTTCAATCTTTTATTAAACAAATAAATTATTTACAATTATAGGCACCCGCAGGTAGCATCAAGCTAATTGAGCCAGGTGCTTTTAGAAATAAATAGTTAAATAAATAAGAAATCACATTACAAATAAAACACGGAGATAAATAAATTGGTACATAGATAAATAAAGAAACTGAGTCTTACAAGATTTTGAGTGAGACATTTAACAAGTCGGATAATTATTTTCATGCGTCAGAATAAAATAAAACAAAGGAGAATGTGAATGTGAAAACCTTGTGAGTTCATTTGAACTGAATTGCGTGCAAAACAATGTTTGTCTGGCGAAACAATATATCACTCCAAGCTGTTTTAAGACATCCCGACCCTGAGTATTTACAGCAAAAGTTATTAGCTGACAGTTTATGTGTTAGGGGTGGCTGATAGACAGAGGTTCAAAGATCTGTAACATTGTTTTGCACACAATTCAAACAATGCGTGGTTAGATGCTAACAACTTTTAAAATCTACAAATCATAGTGAAGCACGTTAAAATCACACAGCTAGAGTGAAGAATACCCTAGCTGCTTCCATGTTTTAATGTTAGCAAATTTGAATAGATTCTAATTTGTTTCTACAAGCTTCCTTCTATTAAATTCACAGAAATGTCAACAAGTAGCTGGGTATTCAAAATTACTTCAATCATTTGTCTAGCTCGTATTAAAAGAACAAAGGATAAATGTTGGATTCAAACCTATTTCAATTCTTGCAGCCTCATTTTTTTCCTCATCTTCCTGTATCTGCCTCTCTTTCTCTATAACCTCCAACTCTTTAACGCTAACTCTCGCTTCCTTTTCATCTAAACAAGCCTTTTTTCTTTCGCATTCTTCCTCGACTTCCGCCGCTGACTGTCTGGCTTCTCTCTTAATGGAATGGCTGACTTGTATGGCCGAACGTTCCCAAAACGGCGTTTTCACTATTCGCTGTGAATCACATTTGCCTTGATGGCGGTCTTCCTTACTGCATTTCCTCGACTTTGAGCAAAGTTTCAACCCTCTAGAAGAAACAAAAAAGGTCGTCTTGTAGAACATAACACAAGGAATTCCAAGATGGCGGACAGCAAAAAACGCTTCTCAAAAAGCCGGTTTAAACAGCGAGGACATACCTTTTTTCGTCGATTTCTTTCTCCGATCTGGCAGCCATTAAATCTCCCCACATTCTGAGTTTACAATGCTATTGCATTATGGGATATATTTCGAAATAAAGGCAAAGAAACGTCCCCACTAAGGGTATACACAGGTATTTCATGCTCACACTCCGCAAACAGGCAGCAAATACCACGAGTTGTAAACTCAAATCTTTATTTACATCACTATCCTCCTAAAAAGCAGAAAGAATCAAAACATTGCACTTGTATTTGGTCAGTAAAACCACCCCTTGCATTATTTTGGAGCCTCAGTTTGTAGACTGAAAACTAAGTCACGGTAGCCCCACGAGTCCTCCCTAGCAGATTTTCAGTTGAAGGAAACGTTATAATTTATGCCAGTTCTATTTGGAGAGAACAATAGAAGAAACTTCCAGAACGAGCAGTACTTAAATATGTTTGTATAAATTTATAAACAGTGACGCCATTTTGAAGGCCAGCTTGACCACGTGATCAAAACAGCGTCGCGGAGGATAATTCCTTGGCAACCGACCATCGTGACATGTACAAGCCCATTATGACAGAAAACTGGGTATAATAAAAACGTTTACATACGAACATACATCCATTCTTTCATTTGTATGTGGGTGTTCGAAGGCGTTAAAGTCTCATGGGATCTCCCGCTCTGGTAGTCATGTGATAAAATTGGAAAATTAAACGAGACTAACCTGTAAGTTGAAGTTTGATTGAGATTCTATCACATGATGGACAGAGCGAGGAGATGACATGCCCACCCTCTCTATACTCCCTCCCTTTTGGAGTTCTACGCAAATATTTTGCTTGTTAGAACATACTTGATGTTCAGTTGTGGAGTGAGTTGAGGCTCTTTCCTTCTCACACCCACTTCTTTGAAGAATGATCTTGCGCGTGCGCTGTGCTATCTCATGTGATCACCTTGCTCTGTCCATCATGTGATAGAATCTCAATCAACTTTAACTTGCAGGTGTCTCGTTTAATTTTCCAATTTAATTTGGTGATGACGTTGTCCTTCTTCGTGCGTCGTTATCAAGAGAAAACAAAATGACGGAGAGCGGAGGAGATTGTATTCATAAAGCGTGCGAGGAATTTTTCTAAATATCTGAAGTTTCCTGTGGAATTGAAACCCGAGCAATGTCAAGCACAGGGAACCCAGGCTCACAACAGGAATCCTCAACGACAAAAATATAAGGATTTGTATGGGATTTTATCGTGAGTTTGATATTAAAAATATCAAAATTAAAAATAAACAGCATTTTAGCGAGTTTTGTTATTTCTGGTTTGACTTTACCTAAAAGAAGTAATGGGAGAACTCGCAATTCCAAGTCACTCCAACGAAAAGCGACAAAAATTACCTTTTATTAATCGATTTCAATCGCTCCAAAACTTCGCTCGAGTAAGAGCGAGTCCGTTCCTTTCTATGCATCTCACATTTAGCTCCAAACCAGCAGTCATCGCCTCATAAGGACGATAAACACAATCAGAAAATTCAATGCTCTCTGGTCCTTGGCTGCTCGGACAAAAAAGCGTACTACAGGAGGGTTACGGGCGCCCGTTGGCTTGGCTTAGCAGCCGGACCGTTTGGTTCAAACCCTCTCGTCGGGGAGGGACACGAGCAAAACAACCGTTTCAAAACTGGATTCGCAACATTCGAGCCGCCAGCCCGGTTGTTCGAAAAGTTAGCACGAAGCACTACACGTAGCACCTTTACCTAGGTAAATTAATTTACCTAGGATTTTTGGCAACGGCAACAAGAACGTGAAAAAAAAACCAATACGTTTAATTAGCAAAACAACGACTATGCAAGTGCGTTACACACGTTGGTACATTTCTTTGCCGTTCTCTACTAACAAAACAACAACGTCAAATGACCAAATTCGAGGTTTCCTCTCTCTGTCTAAACTAAACTCCTTTCTTACGAATTTGCGGCTCCCAAACATTAGACAAATTACTGAAAGCCCTACAATTTGGAATAATTGCGAGGTAGTTTAAAAGTTTTTAACTGAAGTTTTCCCTGTTGTTGCCGTCGTGGTTGCTTTAATTTTAAAAGAACTGATTTGCAGTTCTTTGCAGTAACTGCAACAAAGTGCCCGCGCTAACTTTCAACATTCATAACTTCTTTAATATGTATTCAAACGTCATCAAACTTTGTGACTTTTCCTAAAATTTATCTGGCAACAATTTCATATTGATCACGTGACTTGATGTTTCCATGGCAACAAGATTTTGACAGCCATGGTTTTTGAAAATTGCATATTTGTACCATTGAATAAAAAAAAAAACAATGTTTATTGGTATAACTTTTATATTTTTACGTCATTTAGCGTTTATTTCTTGGTTTTGATTAATAGCGCTGCGCACAAATGACGTCACAGACTTTTGACCCCCGTCGTGACTCAGACAAACAAACTCCTCCTGCATAATAATTTTGTATGGGAAAGTGGTGTTGGCGAACACTTTGATGCGGATTTTATCGATATTTTCGCAAGAAAATCGATCACCCGGGTCAATATTGAATAAAAAACCTAAACATTATTTTTGGAACATCTCAAACTTTGGTGAAAGCGGCAATATTATTGTCTGAATGATTTCACTCTCTGGAGGTCCAGTTTGCAGTATATACAGCTGAGCCGTTAGAAACGTATCGAAAACGTAGCATATTGAACCAAGCAGTTATAAAAAAGGGATCCATTGCAAATAAAAAGCAGGTTTCAATAACTGTGAAAAGAAATGATAATCTGTCCATTGCTCCACTGAAAGGATATATAGGTTTATTTTTATGTTGTTTATGCGACCGCAGCGGTAGTAACAGAAAAGTTTATACTCGTTGGACGAGTATACTCGAGAATAAGCAGCTCTCTAATTTTCCAAATTGCGGCCTATATACTCTCCAAGCGTTACAGTATATATTCAGTATCCCTTAGAATATATACGCAAAATTTGCACAAAAACAAATTTGCGTTGTCATTCTCTGGACCTTTTGCCGTTCTGCTTTGCTCCCGTCGTATTCGCGGGTCGTATTTGTATCAAATACATATTCTGGACCATTGTTTGGAACCTATTTACGCATCTTTATCCAAGGTGGTGATGCACACATCTTAGTCATACAAGGAGAATACAACAATTTACTTTTGGCTTAATTTTGGGCGAAAGACCTGATATGTTTTCTGATCGCATGAGAGCTAAGATGATCGGATTTCACGTCGTTTCCTCGTCGCATAATATTAAATTTTAAGCAAAAATCTACATTTCTTGAATCAGTTTTTCACTCCCGAATGTAACATTGCCTTTTATTTATTAGATTTGAAGCCCCCATAACGTTCAAATCACGTTTACCGCTAATTTTGCCGATTTTTCGTATCCAAAACACATCCCGCTCATACAAACCCTTTGAGCTGACAGCAAACTTTGTCTGAGTCACGTAGGGGGTCTATCTATTTTTAGTATTTGTGCGCAGCGCTATTTTGAGTCAATTTGGACAGTTTTTGAGAAGTTTTAAAAAAATTTCAGAAATCCAAGATGGCGGATCCAAGATGGCGGCCGTATGACTAATTACCTAATAACTACATCATATGACGTCATCGTTCCATTGTGCGGACCGAAACGGGCGAATCGACAGAAAAATTGTAACGCATTACTTTCGGTTTTCTTTGTCGTGACTTCAAATTCTTGGAAAAGGCATCTCTGAAGTCGACGTTTATTTGAGGGGCGTAGCCAGCGGGTTCCTGGAGTGCCCATGACCCAAGTTTCCCCTCCCCACCTTTGTGAGATAATTTTAGTAAAACACAGCGAGAGTGTCGACATGACAATCTGGTAAGTACCCTGGGTGTGACACAGTGTGACCCCCCTCCCCCCTTTGAAAAATCTTAGCTACGCCCCTGTATTTTGATTCACACGATGCCTTAAACACGTCATTTCTGAGAAACGTACACCGAAGTCTAGGGGTGCTTTTCTTTGGGATGATCTGGATCCGGATCACTGATCCAAGATCACTTGGATCATGAAGCATCAAAGGATCGATGAATCCTCTCTGGACAAGGATTCGTCGGTTCCTTTGATGCAGCATGATCCGAGTAATCTTGGATCAGTGATCCGGATCCGGTTCATCCCAAAAGAACGCACCATAAAGAAGCGTGAGTTCATGTTATAAACAAGCAGTACTCAGAAAAAGCTCAAAAATCCGAGTTTATTTCGTATTTATATATATAACTCACTCTGGGCAACAATGTCGGAGCGGAGTCAAACTTCCTCAAGCGATCAAGAACTACAGCGACATAAAGATAAAGACGACTTTAGAATTTTTACCGAGTTCCTCGATGCAGTGAGGGAAGGGACAAAAGCGGAAGTGGTTGAGCGTCTGTCGCAGCTGCTGAAGAGTTCAACTGACACAGCTTCAGGGAGAGAAGGAAAGAAAGATGAAGATGACAAGTCAATTCAAACGGGCGAATCAACATCGTACAGGCAGAAGCTTTTGAACGCTCTCGCAAAGAAGAACGTCGGTGCAGTGTGGAAGCTAATTGCAGAAGGTAAAAAGGATGATGTGAAGTCTCTTGGAACTCTGAACAGGGTGTGTAAAACCGTTGCGGATCATGAGGATCTGAAAGAAGCTGGTCTTTTCAAGTGCTTATGGGGCAAACTGAAGACACAAATACGATGCAATGGTAAATACGGATGCTGTAATAAATGCTGTGAGGAAGAACAGTGCCAAACAGAATTACAACGCGACGAGGAGCAACAGTGGATCAAAATACTTTCCGATCCACTGTATATTAGCTTGGAATGGTTATGGAGGAACAATCCAAAACGTGAAGAAGTAAATGAGTTTGAAGACGTCATTGAAGCTGCCTTACATGACGCACATCTCTTGGAGAAAATTGCCTTGTACGAGCATCATTACAGTCGAGATGAATACAAGAAACGAGCAGAGGAATATGAGAAATTTGCCGCCGATGTTGTTGATGGTAGTGACGCTGACGAACTTTACGTAATTATGGATATCGAAGGAACTGGGTGTTTATTGGAGAAGAATCCCAATGATTTTAACCAGAGTCTGAGTCTACTTAAAATCGCTGCTGATAAAGAAAGAAAGATGGTATGTTTTTTCTTCATTTTTATTCAGTCGTTAATATACCGCCCGCCGTGGTTCGTTGTTTGGTTTTTAATTTGATTTTTAATTTTAGTTTCGATTTGAAATTTGCACTGGTGTTATACTTTTTACAGTGTTTTACACTTTTCGCGCTGGTGTTACACTTGAACTGCACATTTGCATTTGTGCGACATTTGCTGTGATTTCCCAAAAATCGCCGCCAAATTGCATCAGGTTTCGAACATGTGATTACTTGTAAATAATATACATGCAAAAATGTATGTCACGCTGCAGTTGTTTTAGTTAAAAAAATTCACTACAGATTGGTCGAAATTTTGACAGGTGAATTAATGCGTGGATATTCATGCACTGTGTTCTGTCGTGAATTGTAATAACGTCGTGAATTGTAATAACAGTTGCCGAGAATTATAATAACCAAGCTATCGTAAATTGTGTTAACACGTTGTCGTAAATTGTAATAAGCCGAGCTGCCGTAAATTGTATTATAAAATAACTGAGATACTACGCGCGTTCTGATTGGTCAAAAACCTATTGACTATTGTGCCGGTAAACTCGTAGAAAACCGCGCAAGAGAAACTGTAAAGTAAACAAAGTTCAATTTTCGTTACCGCATCAACACACCCCTGAGGAAAAAGAATTTCACGACTCGAGCCGGTTAAGTGTCTTATTGCATATTGTGGTCTGTTAGAAGATGAGAACAGAAGATACATGTTTCTTGTAAACAATAAGTTGCTACTCAAACCTACATGTAAGACAAAAATTTCCCATGCACGGAAACAAAAAATGGCTTATCGACAAAAGAACACTAAGCTTATTTTAAAACTTATATCAATAACAGGAATATATTTTCATTTAACATTGGAAAGGCTTACATGCAGTGATAAAGGACAATCAAAACAACCTCGATATGTACTTTGTGTAAGTTCACTGAGCTGAAGGTTTAGTGTAAAGCTCAAAATGGATCACCAAACTAGCAAACAATGGCTTTCCAACTGAGGAAATTTTCGATTGAAATTCATCTGAACGAAGTTATACTTTATAAATGTGCCTACAAATCTTAAGATAACTTCTAAATGAGGCGGATTTGCACAGTAGAATTAAAAAGTATAGCTTTGTTGTTTAGGATGATTATTTTACGCCGATTCCATTTATACGTGTTTTTTGTGAAAGCACTTTGCTTTCTACGGAATACTTTTGTACCGGATGCAGTTTAAATTCTGAGTATGTGTCCAAGCAAGGATGATCAATTAGCAAGAAGAAAATGAAACTAACAAAAATTATAGGTTTATGGTTAAACAAATTATTTGCATGAAATGATCAAACAATTCAGTCTGTTCCATCAAACCAATCAAACTCGCAGAACTGTAGGATTAAAAACAATGAGCTTAGTTTTTATTCAGCACTTAAAATGTAGAGAAGTACGGGCTTCACTGTACACTTCAAAAGTAAGTAGATAAAGTCGAAAACAGTTTCAGAAGCTGAGTTTCTGGAACTAACCTTTATTCCAATTGAAAAATTCTTGACAAGAAGGCAATCTTTGAATCCAACATACGCCATAAAACTGTAGGCTTCCAAACTTTCCTCGTACATTCATGTTTGCGGCGGCGGATTCCGAACACAATTTTCTGGATTTCCCATTCAACGAACTTTTGAATCATTGAATCGAATATCTTTTCTTCTTTCAGCTGATAAATTTCAACTGATGAATTTCAAAGCGCTAATACTTTTCATCACTTTCGTTGAACCCGAGAATTTGTCAGTGCAGCTTTGTCAGTGGCATCGAGTAAAGTTCATTTATTCTTTCAGTCGCTTTGATTGGTTTTCCCGCGTCATCCAATGGATGTTATGAGAATAAGCTATTTGATCGGCACAAAACTACAACAAAGTTCTCTCTTTCCAAACGCTTTTCATAGTTATTTCATAAAAGCAATAGAACACATTTTCTATGAGTTTACCGGCGTTATAAACCCACTTGGGATGTTGGGAGAACATTCGAAAAGCTTGTAAATCACTAAGCTTTTCTCGTGTTCTCCCAACATCCCGCTTGGGTTATAACGCCGGTAAACTCATAGAAAATGTGTTCTATTGCTTAAATAACACATTGTCGTATTTTGTAATGAGTCTTGAAAATGAACAATTATTGACCTAGAACACTTTTAGATAACTAACATTGTTCTGTTTTCCTCCATACGTTACTTAACAGAGTGTAATAACTGCGACGTTTTTAGGTTAAAATCTAGGTTGAATTAGGTTAAAATCTCAGTTGCATGCCTTAGCCAAAAGATGATATATCGGGTTATTGTTAGTCGGGCAGAATGCCAAGTCTGCCCGACTTATAAATCCACTTTTATATTCTCCGGCACTTTTTGTGGATTTCAAGTGGTTTGTAGCCTGCGGCTGAATGTTAGTGACGTCATATCAGTTGACATAGCAACTTCAATCTCATGTATAAAGCGTTGAATAAAAAGGAGAAGAGGAGTTAGTGGTATTGTAAATAACCGAACATTATGATGTAAACATAATGTCATTTTATGTCAGGTCATTTCTATGGACAATAGTCGGTAGGCGTTATTTTTCTTGAATTTGGTTTTATCGACTGAGTCGATAAGGTAAATTAGCCACCGTAAAAAGATTCGAGAAAGCTGACGTTTCGAGCGCTAGCCCTTCGTCGGAGCGAATCAAGAGATTGTGGGTAGTATGTGGTTTTATATAGTAGGTGGAGCTCCGCTATTGGTGGAAATTTGGTGACGTGAAAAACAAATGTAAACAAGAGGCTAGCTGGTAGCCTGTACTCATGCGCTTGCATAAGAACGTTTCATGGTTTATTTTAACTGGGTCACGCACCCCTTCACTCTCAACGAATTTTGCGTGACATGTAAGTCTTGTTTTGTTTACATAATATCAGATATCATTTATTACGACTGAATTTAAACACGTTTTATTAGCATTTCTTCAAAACTAGTGACAACACAAAGAAAAATTCAATCAAAAAATTGTTATCAACATAAATTCCCATCGAAAAATGTAATTTCTTTTCCGGTGAAGTCCAAATGCTAGTGGCTTCACTCGGCTATTTGAAAACAAGAACGTGATTACGGGCACGCCGAAATCAAGAGGTCGCGTGTCAACCAATCAGACCAGTGAAAGTCGTCCCGCGGGATACGGGAAACTTTTAAAAAACAAGGCAATTTGTGACTACAAAAAGCGGGACGAAAAGAAACCTTACCGAAACCTTGACTCATGCCGCTATGCGCATGAGTAATTAGTTGAATGAAAATCATTCGTTGATTCCGTGGGGTTTGAGAGTGCCGATTTGAAAGATGATTTTTTTGTTCTAAGTTTTTACGGCTTTCTGTGTTGCCCTGGTGTAGGGAAACGTCGCAGATTGTCATGTGTTGTTTAGAATGGTTAGTAAGATTGAAATGACGCGCGACTGGTTTGGATGCGTCTTTGTCATTTTTTTCAACGTCTCGGAGATGTTCTCGAAAACGGTCGCCCAGTCTCCTTCCTGTTTCGCCAATGTATATCGTTTTGCAAAAAGTACATGTTATGCAGTAGATAACATTTACGGAGGTGCATGTGAAACGATCAGTGATTTTAATAGATCGTTTGGGTCCCGTTATTTTGTCCGCGTTGTGAATGAAAGGACAAGTGTTGCATCGTGTGCGTGCGCATTTAAAAGTTCCCGGTTCATCGTCAGATTTCAGTGTACTCGTAACTAGAAAGTTGCCTATGTTTTTGTCAGGTTTGAATTTAATTAGTGGGGGTTGTGAAAAAATTCTGCCAGTTTCGGGGTCGTTTTGGAGCAATTTGAATTTTTTTTAAAATGATGCTTTTGACTGTGTGATTGTGTGAGTGGAAAGTGAGGGTGAATGGAATTCTCTCGTTCTCTTCCTTCTGTGATGTTTGTAGTACTGATTGTCTGTCGATCTGTTGTGCACGTTGTTGGCCCGTATTGACTCTGTTGTTAATTGCAAATTCCATCATTTTGCTCGGCGCTTAACGGATCGACACCGTCGAAGGTTTCAAGAACCTTTGTTATGGCTTCCTCCAGAGCCTTTTCAAATCTTTAAGTATCTGAAGAACAACCTTCAACCTCAAAATCCGACATTTCAACACCTCGTCACACAGAAAGAACTTCATATTTCACAGGCTTCTTTCCAGCAGTGTACTCAATTCTTGTAAACCAATCATTAAGAGTCGGTTACATTTTAAAGCCCATGGGAGATCGTTAGGAGCCGATCGGTTGTCTCGTCCAAATTCTGGACGAGATCGATTTAAACAGGCTTGTTATTGGCTCGGCACTATCAAAGCAATAGCGCGAGACATAATCGACACCAGAAACAGAGCAAGAAAAACCTCTGGCACCCAGGGTACCCTGTGACTGAAATTAAAGCCACCTCCAGGCTTTTCATAATCACCGTAGATAATCGAGTATAAAAGTTAATGCACGTGATCGATTTGCGTCGTGTGATAGGATGATATACTCATGAATTATTAATGAGTTTTTGAATCAGTGTTCAAAGGTATCGGCACAGTTAAAAAGCAACGACGAAAGATTCTATAATTACGAATATAATCTGGCGGAAGAAGATCTCTCGAAAAGTAGCAAATATTAAAATGCAAGCTGTACTTTATTACGATTAAGAACCATACCGGTGAAGAGTTTGATTGCTTTTTATCTTTGATTGTCATGTCGACACCCACGCTGTGTTTTACTAAAATTGTCTCACAAGGGGGGGGGGGGTGGTCACGGGCACCCTAGGACCCCCTTAGCTACGCCCCTACTACTATTTCTCAGTGATTAGAATTTTTGTCTGTTTTCGTACTTTTAATTTTCCTTAAAGACTTTCTATCAAAATTCCGTTATACATTTTTAATCTTGGTTCATTTGTGACCGCCATTTTGTTTCTGCATGTCTCGAGATCCGTTCAGCTATCATAACTGTCAATCATGTTTAATTTCACCTTGTTGCATTGCCAATTTCACCTTTTTGCACTGCCACATTCACCTTTTTGCACTGCCAATTTCACGTTTTTGCATTGCCAATTTCACCTTTTTGCACTGCCAATTTCACCTTTTTGCATTGCCAGTTTCACCTTTTTGCATTTCCAATTTCGCCTTCCAATTTCACCTTTTTGCACAGCCAATTTCACCTTTTTGCACTGCCAATTTCACCTTGTTGCATTGCCATTTTCACCTTGTTGCATTGCCAATTTCACCTTTTTGCATTGCCAATTTCACCTTCCAATTTCACCTTTTTGCACTGCCAATTTCACCTTTTTGCACTGCCAATTTCACCTTGTTGCATTGCCAATTTCACCTTGTTGCATTGCCAATTTCACCTTTTTGCATTGCCAATTTCACCTTTTTGCACTGCCAATGTCACCTTTTTGCACTGCCAATGTCACCTTTTTGCACTGCCAATGTCACCTTTTTGCACTGCCAATGTCACCTTTTTGCATTGCCAATTTCACCTTTTTGCACTGCCAATGTCGCCTTTTTGCACTGCCAATGTCACCTTTTTGCATTGCCAATGTCACCTTTTTGCACTGCCAATGTCACCTTTTTGCATTGCCAATGTCACCTTTTTGCATTGCCAATGTCACCTTTTTGCACTGCCAATGTCACCTTTTTACACTGCCAATGGCACCTTTTTGCACTGCCAATGTCACCTTTTTGCACTGCCAATGTCACCTTTTTGCACTGCCAATGTCACCTTTTTGCACTGCCAATGTCACCTTTTTGCACTGCCAATGTCACCTTTTTGCATTGCCAATGTCACCTTTTTGCACTGCCAATGTCACCTTTTTGCACTGCCAATGTCACCTTTTTGCATTGCCAATGTCACCTTTTTGCATTGCCAATTTCACCTTCCAATTTCACCTTTTTGCACTGCCAATTTCACCTTTTTGCACTGCCAATTTCACCTTGTTGCATTGCCAATTTCACCTTGTTGCATTGCCAATTTCACCTTTTTGCATTGCCAATTTCACCTTTTTGCATTGCCAATTTCACCTTTTTGCACTGCCAATGTCACCTTTTTGCACTGCCAATGTCACCTTTTTGCACTGCCAATGTCACCTTTTTGCACTGCCAATGTCACCTTTTTGCATTGCCAATTTCACCTTTTTGCACTGCCAATGTCGCCTTTTTGCACTGCCAATGTCACCTTTTTGCACTGCCAATGTCACCTTTTTGCACTGCCAATGTCACCTTTTTGCACTGCCAATGTCACCTTTTTGCATAGCCAATGTCACCTTTTTGCATTGCCAATTTCACCTTTTTGCACTGCCAATGTCGCCTTCCAATTTCACCTTTTTGCACTGCCAATTTCACCTTTTTGCACTGCCAATTTCACCTTGTTGCATTGCCAATTTCACCTTGTTGCATTGCCAATTTCACCTTTTTGCACTGCCAATGTCGCCTTTTTGCACTGCCAATGTCACCTTTTTGCACTGCCAATGTCACCTTTTTGCACTGCCAATGTCACCTTTTTGCACTGCCAATGTCACCTTTTTGCATTGCCAATGTCACCTTTTTGCATTGCCAATTTCACCTTTTTGCACTGCCAATGTCGCCTTCCAATTTCACCTTTTTGCACTGCCAATTTCACCTTTTTGCACTGCCAATTTCACCTTGTTGCATTGCCAATTTCACCTTGTTGCATTGCCAATTTCACCTTTTTGCATTGCCAATTTCACCTTTTTGCATTGCCAATTTCACCTTTTTGCACTGCCAATGTCACCTTTTTGCACTGCCAATGTCACCTTTTTGCACTGCCAATGTCACCTTTTTGCATTGCCAATTTCACCTTTTTGCACTGCCAATGTCGCCTTTTTGCACTGCCAATGTCACCTTTTTGCATTGCCAATGTCACCTTTTTGCACTGCCAATGTCACCTTTTTGCATTGCCAATGTCACCTTTTTGCATTGCCAATTTCACCTTTTTGCACTGCCAATGTCGCCTTCCAATTTCACCTTTTTGCACTGCCAATTTCACCTTTTTGCACTGCCAATTTCACCTTGTTGCATTGCCAATTTCACCTTGTTGCATTGCCAATTTCACCTTTTTGCATTGCCAATTTCACCTTTTTGCACTGCCAATGTCGCCTTTTTGCACTGCCAATGTCACCTTTTTGCACTGCCAATGTCACCTTTTTGCACTGCCAATGTCACCTTTTTGCACTGCCAATGTCACCTTTTTGCACTGCCAATGTCGCCTTCCAATTTCACCTTTTTGCACTGCCAATTTCACCTTTTTGCACTGCCAATTTCACCTTGTTGCATTGCCAATTTCACCTTGTTGCATTGCCAATTTCACCTTTTTGCACTGCCAATGTCGCCTTTTTGCACTGCCAATGTCACCTTTTTGCACTGCCAATGTCACCTTTTTGCACTGCCAATGTCACCTTTTTGCACTGCCAATGTCACCTTTTTGCATTGCCAATGTCACCTTTTTGCATTGCCAATTTCACCTTTTTGCACTGCCAATGTCGCCTTCCAATTTCACCTTTTTGCACTGCCAATTTCACCTTTTTGCACTGCCAATTTCACCTTGTTGCATTGCCAATTTCACCTTGTTGCATTGCCAATTTCACCTTTTTGCATTGCCAATTTCACCTTTTTGCATTGCCAATTTCACCTTTTTGCACTGCCAATGTCACCTTTTTGCACTGCCAATGTCACCTTTTTGCACTGCCAATGTCACCTTTTTGCACTGCCAATGTCACCTTTTTGCATTGCCAATTTCACCTTTTTGCACTGCCAATGTCGCCTTTTTGCACTGCCAATGTCACCATTTTGCACTGCCAATGTCACCTTTTTGCACTGCCAATGTCACCTTTTTGCACTGCCAATGTCACCTTTTTGCATTGCCAATGTCACCTTTTTGCATTGCCAATTTCACCTTTTTGCACTGCCAATGTCGCCTTCCAATTTCACCTTTTTGCACTGCCAATTTCACCTTTTTGCACTGCCAATTTCACCTTGTTGCATTGCCAATTTCACCTTTTTGCATTGCCAATTTCACCTTTTTGCACTGCCAATGTCACCTTTTTGCACTGCCAATGTCACCTTTTTGCACTGCCAATGTCACCTTTTTGCATTGCCAATTTCACCTTTTTGCACTGCCAATGTCGCCTTTTTGCACTGCCAATGTCACCTTTTTGCACTGCCAATGTCACCTTTTTGCACTGCCAATGTCACCTTTTTGCACTGCCAATGTCACCTTTTTGCATTGCCAATGTCACCTTTTTGCATTGCCAATGTCACCTTTTTGCACTGCCAATGTCACCTTTTTACACTGCCAATGTCACCTTTTTGCACTGCCAATGTCACCTTTTTGCATTGCCAATGTCACCTTTTTGCACTGCCAATGTCACCGTTTTGCATTGCCAATGTCACCTTTTTGCACTGCCAATGTCACCTTTCTGCATTGCCAATTTCACCTTTTTGCACTGCCAATGTCACCTGCCATTTCAACTGTCTGCACTTTTTGGGATTAATTGACATTCTCTCAGCCAATCAGAATGCAGAAATTATTGGATGAATATTATTATATATGTAACAACGTCTTGCCTCTTTGAATTTGTTTGTTAAAAACGTTTCATTTAGAGCGTTTTGTAAACGAATTGGCTCATAGAAGCGGTTGAGTTTTTTCTGGCGTACCCTGTACCCTATACTATAGCCTGCATATGATATACACACCATTTTGTTGTTAATCAGTAGGCAAACTTTGCCAGAAGTAGCTAGACTCAATCAACAAACTCCGTTTCCGATTTATTGAGAGTCAAATTATTTGCCATTAGCCACTTGTTGACTTTGGATAGGTCCGCGTTAAGAGTACTTTCAAGGTGTGCAACGCTATCACTAGCAAAAGTTAAGGCGTATCGTCTGCATACATCCTATATTGAACATTAGAGAGACAATACGGTATATCGTTAATATAGAGTATAAAGAGAAGAGGACCAAGGATAGTACCCCAGAACACTGAAAACTACTTGTTACCTTTGCCACCTACTCCTGGGCCACAGCAGCCTACCAGGGGTTTACGTGGGGGATGGTTATCATAATGGTAATTAACATCAATAATGAAACCGTGCATACTGAAAATCGACTTCTCTCAATTTACAGTTTGTGGCAAGTCCCAAGTGTCAGCGTATTCTCGACGAGATCATTTACTTTGAGTGGCCACATTGGCAGGATATAAGCCGAGTAACCAAGTTTGCATGGTCCATTCTCCAACTTGCCTTTGTCGTTATTTCGTGGGTGGTTTACATTCCCATTCGACTGGTGCGAAAGTCTCCTTGCTGTGACAAAGATCGCAGAGGCTTGTGGGCATTTAGGGAGATGTACGAGCATCCCTACTCCAAGTTTATCAACCACACCATGTTTTACCTGTTTTTTCTGACCTTTATAATGTTAAACTCGACTGATGTTTCGTATACGGAAACGGTGACAGGTCTAGTGTGGATCGGTATGTTACGTGATTATTTCTGAGGTTATAATTAAAGTTATACAATAACAGAAGGTAATACGCGCGCTCTAATTGGTCCATAGCTATTGCCAATTATACCAGTAAACTACATAGAAAATGTAATTATTATATTAAAGCAATATACCACATATTTGTATGGTTTATATCGGTGCAATAAAACACTTGGGATGTTGGAATAACACTCGAAGCGCTTGTAAATTACCTGCTTTCCACTCGTGACTTACGTGGTTTAAATGTGTGGTCTAATTCTTAAATTAACTATAAATTTAAGGATAACATATTAAAGATAAGCGATTATTTAAAAAAGTGCGAATAGTTGGGGAAGGCGCCCAGAAAAGCGATTCATTGGACCTGAGTATCACGCAGGTCTATTGTTTTCAGGGAAAGGGTCCATTGTTGTGTTGTTTGTTCCATTATTTTCTCAGCCAATCTAAGAAGACCTTGTAAGAACTGCGTACCGCCTCATTTGAGAACCATATTAACCAACCATAAAAAAGGCCAAGGATTGGCGCTTATTTTTTCTACATACTGAGTTTGAAAATTATTTATTACTTATTCAAGTCGACTTAAAAACAATTTTCAATTTACAGCTAATATTTTGATTGCCCATGGCAAAAAATTGGGTGACATTTGCCTCTTATATTTTTAACTCGTCCCCAGACCCCAATTGGACCCTTAAAATCACTGTGAAAACGCCATTTTTTTAAGGGAAAGTCAAAATTTCGCCCATTTTTTAATTACTTTTCGGAAATCCACACTCGGATTCCAGTAATTTGGTTATTATTCTATCTGGAAACGTTAAAATATTTTAATAACTTAAAAAAGTCCCGTCATTTTGACCTTGAAGTGACCAATGTCAAGTAATGGCGTATATGAAGTTCAACAGCACGGTCATCGCATTTAGCGGTATAACTCGTTTTAATAGGCATAATGTCAACATCCACGCTCGGTTTTGAAGAGACTAGGATCTTGTGAACATTTTTGTGTGGAATATGATTTTAGTTGGAGCGAAAAAAATGCCGTCATTTTGCCATTTTTTCAGTTCACTATGTTTCGACTGAGCCAATTTTGGCTTCTATTAGTCTGTATCTATTCACATGCTCTTCTGACAATGTATTGCCTGGCAATTTATGAATTACTTTTCGGAAATCCACACTCGGATTCCAGTAATATGGATATTATTCTATCTAGAAACGTTAAAATATTTTAATAACTTTTAAAAAAAGTACCGTCATTTTTACCTTGACGTGAGCAATTTTGTTTAAAGGCTTGTATGGAGTTCGGTTTTGGAAATTTGCTTTGGTTTGAGCGAAAAAACCTCCGTCATTTTGCACTTTTCAGCCGGAAAGATTTCCATTTAACTCCAGGCATTAGTTATGCATACCGTTCTTAAAACTAAAACAAAAAGCCAAAACAATAGAAATCCAAAAGCAAAACAATAGCCTTATACATACATAATTATCAAATTATGAGCAACAGTTCATTTTGTTAACGCGCACGCCCGGAGCAAATGTCTCGTCTGAGGGATCAATATTTTGGAATGTTTGCATACTGCTTCGAATTTAAATAGTTAGAAACTAAATATGGTTAGAAACTAGCCACAAATATCTTCCATTGTTTTAAATTCCTTTCCAGATTACGTGGTGTTGTGTTTTGTGGTCGGCCTTTTCGTACAGGAATCCCTGGAGGCACAAAGACAGGGGTTTTATGTTTACATGTCAAAATGGTGGAATATTGTCGACACAGTCATCATCCTATTCTTTTTGGTGGCGTACGCGGTATGGACTATTTCGTGGGCCAGCTTTGGCAAATGGCAACCAGAAAAACCTGAATTTATCGTAGCCGATGTGTTGTACGCAAGTGCCACCGTTGTGGCCTACTTTCACTTGACGCATATCTTCCAGGTAATTTGATAGGATCGTCTCTAGGGGTTAGATCACCAAAAGACACAAAAAACTGGGCTGAGGCTGGTTTGCAGGGAAGAATTAGAATAAAAAAACTATTCCGGCGCCATGTTCTCTGTAAATCCGTAAATCTCGCGTAAGAAACTTAAGCGATTTTCACGGTGGCTTTGGTGCGCTATAACAAAGACGATAAAAATACGAAGCTTGATAAGTGCCATGCAAAATTCGTGCTCGATATTCTTTTTCTCGACTTTTGGTTTTTATCCTGTCCTTTTTTTTTCGACTTTTGGTTTTTATCCCGACTTTTTTCTTTACTTTTGTTTTTTATTCCGACTTTTTTCTCGAGCGTTTTCTCGACATTTTTCTTGACTTTTTAAACCGATGATCATATAGTACAGGTTATTCCCGCACATTTGAACAGTGCTGAAACACGGCGGATTTTGAAAAGAATTGCGTAGCACGCAATTCAATCTCTATGCATCGAAAGACCTCTTGAGGATCACTGCGACATCTACGTCTCCCAAGACCACGAGACTTTAGAATTCTCTTCAGTTGGTGCATATTTAGATAAAAACCATTGGTTAAGGCGGGACTCCACCTTAATTCCATTTTTCCGCCACTTAATATGCCTTGAGATATTTCGCTTACGTTTTAAGCAATCCAAAAAACTCTATGCTCATCTCATGAATCTTTGGAGTGTTTTGTAATTTTTAAGGTGATTTCTGGGTATGTTTGGGAGGAAATAGTTTTTCTCATAGGATTTATAAAATTTATAGAATATCGAAATATTTAAGATCTAATGAAGTTTCAAAATTAGAATCTGTAGTTTATAATTTAAAGATGGACACCAAAACAGTCCACTAGCAACTTGGGGTACTCTTGTGTAGGTATCGCCTGTCTGTTGTTGTTCCAAAAATCGTCTTCTTTATTATGTTCCTTATTTGAAACTCTTAACATTGCATTCAAATTTAAGTTCAGTCCCGCCTTAACCCGATAAGCACCAAAGAATCTTTGTAATTCATTCCCAAATGATAATAACTTTCAGTGATATCTCGGTCCACGCTCAGCATTGCCTTGTTATAGGATAATCAGGTAGGGAGGTAAAACTGCCCGACACTGTAACACATTTTCCATCCCCAAACAAAATAATTACAAAACAAAGATTCAAATCCGTCATGTTTCAGCACTTCTAATCTTCTAATCATATATGATCATATATGATTATATATGATTAGCGGGTTCATGTGAAAAAGTCGAGAAAAAATTCTAGAAAAAAAGTCGGGAAAAAAGTCGAGAAAAAAGTTGAAAACAAAGATGGGAAAAAATTTCGAGAAAAAAAGTCGAGAAAAAGCTGGGATGAGAACCAAAAGTCGAGAAAAATAAAATCAAGCACGAATTTTGCATGGCACCGATCGGACTCCGTAGAAAAAAGCTTTTCGCATGTCACTCCGGTCTAATTCTCCGAATAATCACTCCCTTCTGTGATTTCACTGTACACATAAAACTTTATCTTCATCTACATTTTCCAGATAGACTCCGTTCTGGGTCCTTTGCAGCTGTCGCTGTACAAGATGCTTAAAGATGTGCGTCAATTTCTTTTTATCTTCCTCGTGCTTTATTTATCGTTTGCTACTGGCGTAGTAAAGGTGTACTCCTACTATGTCGCCTCACATATCGAGCTGCAGAAGCAGAACGCCACAATTTATGTGGAGCCCGTTTCGTATGCCAAGTAAGTGATTATTTACTTATACCCTGGTTGCAAGAAGCTTTTTCTCGGCTTTTGTATGGAGTCTCCCTGGGGAAATCACTTAACTCATTCCCTTACAATACGTACATTGTGTATATAAAAGATGTACAGGGGTGATGCATGGCCAACACACTCTGCTTTTCCCTCGGACACATTTATTGCCAGCAGATGAATTCTTTTGTACCTGTTTGTTTACCCCCCGACAAAGGTTTTTGCAAAGATTAGTGATAATGTGATACTATGGTAACGCGATATGACGTCATAAGTAGCTTGAGGTCATTGGAAAAAAATACAAACTGCTATCAAATAGCAGCAAAATGTTTAATTACATCATATTTTGCAATTCTACAATTTTCGCACTTTTTGTGTGAAATCCAAGATGGCGGCAACCTTGTCCCCATTTTGGATGACGTCATAGATCCCACACGCGCCATAACCCTTGATGTTTACCTTAATGTACAGAGAGCATCGCAAGCTATCTATTAAAAGTAAAATCTTGTCAAATTATTGTAACATCGTTTAAACCCAATGGGAAGACGGTTGCAGCCAACCCCGCCCCCTCCCCTCCCCCTACCATTGATAAAAAGGTAGCGGTTTAAGTTTGTGTGTGCGTTCGAGGGTTAAATGAGCTATGTCCTGGGACTTTCGACGTTTTGGTTTCAGAACGGTGCTAAAATTAAAAGTATTAAGTACACTTTTCTCCTCGAAACCATGAAAAGAAATTGGCAATCATTGTTATCCTGGGTATATATCCGTTACTAAAGACGCACACTCAATGCACTATTTGTTTAGGTAATTTATTTCCCGGTAGTTCTCTTTCCGTGCAAGTTTAAGTCATGGTTTGGAATAATCTAAAAGTATAGCGCCTTCATGTTGATATGTGCAGAAATTTCTTTAGAACTGATAAGAATATTAAAAATTCACATAACATTTATTTTATATACAGTATTTACATTATAATGTATAAACTGTCATTTACTGATGACAGTTTATTCATTATTCATTATATATATATATATATATATATATATATATATATATATATATATATATATATATATATATATATATATATACATATATATAAAGTCTTCTCACGAACATCCAATGAGTAAAGATTTGATCTTCATAATAAAAATATACTTAACATGAATGAAGACAAGGTTTTTTGTTGTAAATCACCTATATTTCGACCGCGTACACCGGCCTTCTTCAGGGTGAGTGACCGTTACAAACGCGAGACACCACTGATGCAAGCAGCTGATACTAGCGCGCGCGTTTTAAACCGTTAAAATACGCGTTACATTCCTGCGCGTGCATTAACGATTTCAATAACTTCTCTCTCGAACCGCGCGGTTCTGAGAATAGAAAAAGTCACTCTCGTTTAAACCATGCGGCTTGAGGCTCTTCAGCCTATACGCCCATTGTCCCTCTTTCTGTAACAATTCCCTTTCGTTTGCAACTCTATCAATAAGCAAAACGCCCAAGTCCTTTAAACCACGGTGACCTTCTGAAGAGAAATGTCGATAAATAAAGTCATCTTTCTCCTTTTGATTGTGTTCGAGTTTTGCGTGTCCTCTAAGGCGGCTTTTGTGATTGTTGAACCTTAACCTGAACTTCGTCATTGTCGATCCCACATACTGCATACCACACACCTTACAAAAAATTAAATAAATGACGTTTATTGAGTTACAATCTAGGTTATAGTTAATGGAGTATGTCTTTCCAGTGACATGACTTGTGAACTTATTGTCCAGACTCAAATAATTACATACTGTATGTAATTATTTGAGTCTGGACAATAAGTTCACAAGTCATGTCACTGGAAAGACATACT
>JAJGOT010000616.1:390000-455422 GCA_022457155.1 Cladopsammia gracilis
CAGGAACTGATAGATACTGAGATTCTCGAAATATGTTTTCTAAACACAAACAGTTGTGCCGTGTTTCGTGTTTTTGAAATTCTTAAGGTGGCCCGACTGGGTTTTATTGCGACACAACATCTCAACTTTGAACGGCTGATACATCACTGTCTGAGCTCGGTCAGGCAAGCTGCTTCACGCATATACTACAGTTGAAATGAACTTTCCAAAAACGTAACTATATTTAACTGACATTGGTGTTACCATAACAACGATCTGATAACGTTATGGTTTCTGCATATTTGCAATTTTCTCACCATCTAGAGTAGTTAGTTAGTTAGTTCTCTCCGCGCCATGAGGCGCATAAGGTTGCAACTTTCGTTTTCCAACCGGCCCTGTCTTTTGCTGCGGTCCTGGCTTCAGCCCAGCTGGTCTACCTTTCTTGTCTGCACTCTCTTTCCACTGTCCTTCTCCACGTGGTTTTAGGTCGGCCCACTTTCCTCTTCCCCTCGGGTTGCCACCCCATTGCCACCATACAATCATCGTTCCTGTCCTTTCTAAGCACATGGCCAATCCAGTTCCATCTTCTCCTTCGTATTTCGTCACTTATCTTTTCCACGCCTGTTATTTGTGAAATTGTGTCGTTTCGCATGCGTTGTGGCCACCATACTCGCAATATCCGCCTTAGACATGTGAACTGAAATCTATCCAATTTCTTCTCTTCCGCAGCTGTTAATTTCCATGCTTCACAACCATACAATAGCACTGGTCGTACCAGGGTCTTAAGGTTACAGTGTACCTTCGGGGGTGTCTCCAGTATAACAGCTTTAGCGTCTTAAGATTACACTTAATATACCTAAACCCAGATATCAAATTAAAGCTTATAGAGCTGGCTATCTAAATATGGAAACCATTTGCTAATAAAATGAATTGTCGAATTTTTTACGACGTCTAAACTCGAACGTCCGAATCAGCTTTAAAACGCTATAACTCAAAGCGATTATTATATTTTGCTAATTTGATTTGTTATCGGGTTTCCGGACACGAAGCGCTAAAAAAAACGTGTCGGCGATTTCCCATATTCAATTGCAGTGAAAAGTTACAGAATATTTTCGAAAAGGGGAGAAAAAAATTGGAATGATCGCACGGAAATGGCTCTTGACGAAAAAGTTTTCGGAATTAAGAAATTCGCCGACACGTTTTTGTTGATTATATGTTAGCCTAGCTTCTGTGCAAATTTAAGGGAAATCGAACAAATTCCCTTTGAGTTGTAGCTCATTAAAGTGTCCCCAACAAGCGAAAAATTAACTTTGAGAAAACGGCGCTTAAAAAAACATATCGCTTAATAAACAAACTCCGCCCACAAAAGTTATACCGTCATTTCTCCGTCAATTTTCACTATTTTTCGATAATTTTTTTTGGATGAAAGTTCATTCTGTAAACTTTATTTTAACGCCAAAAAAAATTTTCAATAAATTTTCGATCTGAAGGTACACTGTAACCTTCAACAGTTTGATTTTTGTATTCCGACCAATACTCCTTGTATTCCAGATCTTCTTAAGGTTGTAGAAAGCTCGCTGTGCCTTGCTTAGACGTTTCTTGATGTCTTCCGTGTCACCACCCTCTTTTGTCACAGTCGCGCCCAGATATACAAACTCTTCGACGTCTTCAACTTCCTTTCTTTCAAGCATTACTTTGTCTTCTCTTCGTGCATTCATTCTCATCACTTTGCATTTTTCTGCATTCAATTTCATTCCCACTCTTCCTGCATTATCTACTAGTCGGTTGGTCTTGTCCTGTATTTGCTGGTATTTTGATGAGAGAAGGACTATATCGTCTGCAAAATCGGGATCTTCAAGTGTACTTGTAAAGTTCCATCTGATGCCATTTCTTTGTCCTTCTGTTGTTCTTCGCATTACCCAGTCTACAACAAGCAGAAATAGGAAACCTGACATGACACATCCTTGCTTAACGCCAGTGGTGATCTTGAACCATCTTGTTTGTTCTCCCTCATCCAGTACTGAACATTCAAAGTCTTCATACATGATCTTCGCCATTCTTATCAGTTTGTCAGGGATGCCATAGGCCTCAATGATTTTCCACAGTCCTTCGCGGTGTACTGAGTCAAAAGCTTTTTCAAAGTCGACAAAGTGTGCATGTAGTGTCGCCTGCCATTCATTCACCTGTTCTATGATGTTATTTGGTCTACTGTGCTCCTGTTCTTTCGAAACCCAGCTTGTTCTTTTCTAAGGACACTGTATACTCCGTTTTGGATTCTCTGGATGATGACTCTGCCCATTACTTTGCTAGCCACAGGTAACAATGTCACACAACGCCAGTTCTTGCACTCTTTCAGGTCGCCTTTTTTGGGTATTGTCACTATCAAGCCTTTCTTCCATTGTTCAGGTATCTTCTCCTCGTGCCATATCCTATTAAACAGTCTTGTCAGCTCGTTTACTGCCACATCACCATCTGCTTTGTACAGCTCCGCTGGAATGCCATCTATACCTGGTGTTTTTCCACTCTTTGTCTTCTTCAGTGCCTCCCTTACTTCCGCTTCCCTTATCTCTGTTGTATCCATCTCGCTAATTTCATCTTCCTCCATTTCGTTCTCTTCAACTGGATTCATTGGGGCCTCCCTGACTAGCACCTCCTCAAAAATGTTCAGCCCATCTTTCAAGTTTGGCATTCTTGTCTTTTATTGTCTCGCTCCTCTTGTTCTGAATTGCTGCAACTTGGCGCTGTCTCTTGTTTGTGATTTTCTTGGCAGTTTGGTACAGTTCCCTATTTTTTCCATTTTCTGCGTACTTTTCTACTTCATTTCCTAACTGTTCTAGCCAAGCTCGTTTGTCCTCTCTTGCTCTGCGTTTGACCTCTCTGTCTTTCAACTTGTACTCTACTCGTAACTTGCTTTTTATTCACTCTGATTTCGTGCAGTGTATTTTGTCGTGGATCATCTGTCGTTGGTCTATTGTTTTCCAGGTTTCCTCTCTCAACCATTGCTTGTTTTTCTTTTTCACCCGGCCTAGTACTTTCTCAGCAGTTTCTATGTAAGTTTTTTCCATTTGTATGCAATCTCCATTGATGTTTTCCTCGACTTCTAATACTGCAAATCTATTTCGTAGTTCGACGCTGAACTTGGACTTGAACATTTCGTTTTCCAATTTTGTCAAGTCTTGCATTAGTCCTTGCTCTATCTGGGTTTCTATGTAGTTTCAGCTTTATTTTCATGATTAGCAGGTAGTGATCGCTTGCTGCATCTGCACCCCGATACACTCTTGTGTCCTCCACAGACCTCCTCCATTCTTTACAGATCATCATATGGTCAATCTGATTTTGAGTCCTCCCGTCAGGTGACACCCAAGTCGCTTTATGAGTTGTTTGGTGTGGAAAGCATATCATGTTCCTGTGATGACAAGACCGTTCATTGAGCAGAAGTGACATAGTCTTTCACCACTATCGTTTATGCTACCCAATCCATGTTTTCCCATTATCCCTTCCATATCTTTGTTGTCATCACCAACCTTTGCGTTCAGATCTCCCATAACAATAACTATGTCGTGACGGTTGCATGTATCAAAAGTTCTTTGAAGTTGCTCATAGAATTCATCCTTCTCGTCATCCGTTGCTTCGTTTGTCGGAGCGTACACTTGGATTATAGTTGTATTTTTGAAGCGGGAGTAAAATCGGGCACTTATTATGCGACTGCTTACTGCTGTCCATTCCATTAGGCTTTTCTGTGTGTTCTGGCTCATCATTATTGCTACTCCTCTCTGATGCTCACTTTCGTCTCCAGCATAAATCATTGTATAACCAGTCCCCATCTTGATACGTCCAGCTCCTGTCCATCGTATCTCACTCAATCCCATCAGATCAAGTCTGTATCTTTCCATCTCTCGTGCTATTTGCGCTGCTTTTCCAACTGTGTACATTGTTCGTACGTTCCAGCATCCCACATGCATTCTTGATTTTGGCGTTGCCAATGACCTTGTCGGTCTGTGGGCTTCCCGCAGGCTTTCACCCATTGACGTCATGGTGTGTCCGGTTGTCCCTCCGTCCACGGCCACAGCTTCGCCATTGCTAATTAGTTCTTGAGAAATTGCAGTTTCGGTAATCTTCTGTTTTTTCCGGGGACAAGTGATTGGCCTGCCGCCCAACCCCCATGATCTGGAGGGCCGGTGGTTTTCTGTCAGGGTTTTCCTTCCCTTAGGTGCATTATGGCTCCCCAGCCGGTGCTGCTTTAATCTGGACCCTCACCGAGCAGACCAATCCGGCATGGTTAGATCTGCCAGGAGCACAAGGCTCCCGCCGGCATAGCCCTGGGGGTCGTAAGGTCACACAAGCTTCCCCGCCACGACAAGGCACACCACCGAGGGGAAGCTCACCATCTAGACCTAAGCTTTTAAAACGATTGTATGCCGCTTATAATCTAGATGTAAGTCTTCAAGACTGCAAAGTTTGAAAAAAAAATTCTATGAGAGCGTTTTCTATTAAAATTGGGCATAATTTACATCAAAAATTTAAAGATAAGCATTGCTTTCTGTTAATTCGTCGATGCCAGCATTTTCCTAACAAACTGAAACAATATTTTCACCATGTATACAGCTATTTCAATTAACGTTGTCGGGTGAAAGTCGGGGGTGGAAGCGGAATAATGAATAATGAATAACGGCTTAAAAAAGAAAATGAATAAGGAATAACGGCTTAAAAAGGAAATGAATATTGAATAACTAGGGTTTAATCCGGAATAATGAATTATACAAAGAAAGAATCGCGTAAAGAAGCGATAGAGATCACGCGCTCGAAACTTGCAATCTTTGTCAAAATCAAATCTTTGATGTCTTTGATGGTTTTAGTGACCTTAGTGCCTTCCAGTCTCAGATTCTAGTCCTTCCGTAGACGATTTCGTAACTTTTTCCTGATTGGTGCGTGCTTTTTATGTCCATTGTGTTTATGTCATCACTTTCTGGTTCGTCTCTTTGTAACCGATTGTGAGCAGATTCTGTCTGCCTCAGTAACGTCTCGGTAATCGAACAGTAATTCACAAATGGGGGAAAAAAGGAAGAGAGATCGCGACAGACGGTACGTTGAATTCAAGGTTGATATCGTAACTGACATTCGATTCATGTTTAATTATCTGTTGTTCACTACAGTTCATACGTTATCAAAATTGCATTATTTCCAGGTCACGTTCCCTATCCTGGTCGCCTGAAAGGTCACAGCGTATAGCTCAAAACGGTCGAAAAGATCGGAAAGGTCGGTCAATTTTAAGTGTTTAAATGTTGATTTATTATAGTTCTCTGTTTAGACAATTGTCGACCGTGCTAGCATGCATGGTATTACGCGACCGTCTGCAAAGTAGATTCAGAGTGCAAAAAGGCTTACGGTATTTTGAGAAACGAAACGAAACCAAACTCAGTCGAATTCTGCTCCAAAGAATTCATTTATATCATATAGATTTGATTGAACACTTTGTGGGATTTGTAATCTTATGGCTGATCTACGTTACAATTTTTACAATGCAAAAAACAATTGCTTTTGACTGGGAATATCTCGATGGTAATTGGTTAACACACCCCCCATAGTGTTACATTTTCAGCCCCGACGTCTCCTTGGAACTTTATGCTGTAAATTTTTTCCCTGACGTAAAGCTTGTGAATAGGAATGACAGTATTTAATTTTATTCAAATAACTTTAGACAAAGTTAATAACTAATTAAGACATAATTTGTGGGATCCTATTAGTCGATTTTAGGGATGAGAAGGACGAGAGATATTTTTGTTCGACTGAAGCATAGTTGTTTTGGAGAAAAGAAAAAAAAAATATTGTGACGTGTCTGTTGATTTGCAGTAAAATAGATGCTTAGAGCAGTTTTCATTTGAGTGTCGTAAAACCAAAACCAAAGTAATTACTCTGACCAATCACAGCAGTCGTAAACAGTCCAATGAACCAATCAGAGCTTGAAGCAATTACATGTCGGCGGCGCCAAGCGCGGGAAAACGCGTGCGAGCAAGTCACGATTGGTTTTGGTTTTACTTCTGATTGGTCGAGAAAGTGGCGCGAGATTTTTTAGCCAATCACAAAACGTAGCAATGCAAAACCAAAGCAATTGTGTAATTACTTTCGACACTCAATTGAAAACTGCTCTATTACAAAATTAGGTCCAGAGATAACTTAATATCATAGGTTTTTTTCTACAGATCTCTGGCACTATTAATTTTGCTGCCCTCGAAGCAGTGAGCAGACTTTATCCAAACTCACCATATCGGCACGTACCATTGTAAATAAGAATATCAAACAATGTGGTACTTAGTTATCTACCAATAATTTGCGCAAAGTAAATATGACTATATGTTAAAAGGTATGTGTCAAATAAACGAATATACAGTTAGCCTGCATAACAGGCGTTATTGGGGCGCTCAAGCGGGTTTTAGGTCGGGAGCGCGCAGCGCGAGACACGAGCGCAAAGCGCGAGACACGCACTCGCGCTATGGCTCTCGCCCCAAAACCCGCTTGAGCGCACCCAATAACGCCTGTTATGCAGGCTAATGGCCGTGTTTTCACGAGCGATTTTTCAAGTCGCTGAGCGAGTGACAGTCGGAAATCTCGTGGAAACAGTTGCTTGTCCAACTCGCTTAAAGTTAAGCGAGTCAGCGAACTACAATAGAATTCTCATTAAATTTAAGCCACCAAACCAGGTCGCTTAAGCTTGTCGGCAATTAAACAACAAAGAAGGGCATTGTATTGTCGTTCTTTTGTGTTCTAATTTTCTATTGTTTTAACAAAAGAAAATATGTCGCGCATGGTATAAGAAAAATGAATAAAGTTCTGTCCGTGAAAACGCATAAATTTTTTAAGCTGCTTAACGCGGCCAGTAAACAAATTACCTACAGGAATGTTAAGCGAGAAAAACCGCCTCGTGAAAACACAGCCAATATACGGTCAACTTTCTCTTAAGCGACCACCCTTAGTGCAAGAAAAAATGGTCGCTTAAGAGAGTGGTAGTTCGAATTGATTGTATTCGTGTAAATATTTACTTTACAAAGTGGTCGCTTACGGGAAGTAGGTCGTTAAGAGAGAGTTGACTGTATATGCTGGAATATTGATTCTCGTAATATTGTTTGAATTTATTGAGAAATAAATACTTTTAGCTTTGATTTATCTGCTAAGCAAGTTTTTTTTTGTCGACATTTGAGTCATTATGAAAAACTGACCAAACCCAAATGAACGTTACCGCATATTCTCGTCCCCATGCCAGGAATAAATCAAGAATAAATGCCGGGTTGAAATAAACACCGGGTATATCAGGTCTAGTTTTGAAGGAACGACGGAGCGTATACCGAACAGTTCAACAAACCACTCAGTACAGCATGAATAACTTTTTTGTATCTAAGTTTTAATAAGAGACGAAGTCGAGAAGTCGGTGTCATTGTGTCGATGTTTAGTGTACATTTTAGTTCAGTGTACAGTATATAAGAACTAGTGTATCCAAAAGATAGTAATTGCTGCGGTGAATTTGTTGTAACAATGCTGTTTTATCGTCTCGCTGGTATTACAGAATTTTCTCTTTCGTTTTTTGAGGGGAAGCAAAGCAAATGTAACCAGGATGAATCGACGAAAATTCCAGCTAATAAGACTAATTTTGTTTTGTAATTCACGCATCAAGTTCCTGCAATGTCTGTAGAATATTGTTGAGTAAAGGACGCGTTCACCACGAGGAAGGTGTGAAAATTTAGATTAATTACTGTGTGTTCGCGTCTCCCAAGCTCAGCTCAGGTTTCGCGTCCCCAAGCGCTCAGCTCAGCTCAGTCTCATCGACCCCCGTCGGAGTGATTTCAAAATAAATTTGTCTTTTATTCCGTACAATCTTCGAAAATCTTTGCCATTCAACGGTCCTATCACCATGCCTCGCAGTCCCCGCTCAACTCGTAGTAGTCTTCGACACTTCAGTTCCGATTTCGACTGGGACATGTTGGACCAAAATGCTGTATTACAAATCTCGCAGCGAACACTGAGCTTTAAGCAGCAAGCGAGGCTATTGTTCGTGGCGCAGTGCATTCTGGCCCAAAATGTGTTCGTGGCGCAGTGAATTCTGGTAAAAAGCGATCAAGTCGAGATTTTTCCTAGCTTATATTTTTTTTCTCATATATCTCTCTTAAATCCTGATTATGTTGCTGCTCACTCGCTACGCTCGTTCCGCAGCAATAAATGCCACGTCTATAAGGCTGAGTTCTAAATAAACCCTAATCTGGAGTTAAATCAATAAATACGGTAATTAGATTGAATTTGACGCTGACGGTTTTAAATTATATTTTAATTGAAGTGAAAATCTTCTATTTCACAAAAATTGCAAGTTAGAAGCTGCCTAAAAAACTCGAATACGGAATAATGAATAATGAGAAAAATTTAAAAATGAATAATGAATAACCTCGAAAAAAAATGAAAGGAATAATGAATAAATGAGATCCAATTATTCCGCTTCCACCCCCGATGAAAGCTCAAAGCTAAAAGCTCAAAGCCTACAAGTCAGGACCGAACGAGTAAACCGAGCGCCTGTTCCAGGCATGCAGATAGTTGGGAGCGGTGAAACGAAAAGAAACGGCGCGAATGAGCGATGCGACGAGCGGGAAAAACATTTATTTTGCGCCGCTCCCAACTATCTTGGCTTGTAGCTTTGAGCTTTCATCTGACAACGTTAATTGAAATAGCTGTATTCATGTGCCATAACACTACATTCCTTGAAGGTTTCATCCTGTTTGCTTTTCTAGATTTCAGTTGAGACATACAAGACTATAAGAAACTATAAAAAGGATATAGTCGTTTTAAAAGTTTAGGTCTAGATGTTGAGAAAATTAATAATATGCAAAAATTGTTATGGTAACACCGATATCAATCAACTCTACCTTTTTGGAAAGTTTATTTCATCTCTAGTATACGTGTAAAGCAGCTTGGCTGACCGAGCTTAGACGGTGAAGTATCAGCCGACAGACAGAATGTGAAGAAGCTTTAAAATCGATGAACGCGGATAAAACGCCTGGTACAGACGGCCTTCCAGCCGAATTTTACAAAGCCTTTTGGGATGACATTTCTATGCATTTACTCTCCGCCCTCAATTTTGCTTACGAATCCGGCTGCTTGTCTATTACTCAAAGAAGGGGTATCATTAAACTTATTCCAAAAAAGAGCATAGAACCATTTTACATAAAAAATTGGCACCCTATAACTCTCCTTAATACAGATTACAAAATTGCAGTAAAAGCTATAGCAAACCGTATAAAAACTGTTCTCCCTAAACTGATAAATAATGATCAGACAGGCTTTATGAAAGGGCGGTTCATTGGGGAAAATATTAGATGGCATCATCCAGTATGCTACACAGCACAATATTCCCGGGTTGTTGCTCTTTATAGATTTTGAAAAGGCTTTCGATTCTCTTGCATGGCCCTTTATTTTTGATACACTACGTTTTTTTGGCTTTGGACCATCACTTATCAATTGGGTAAGGACCTTTTACTGCAACATCGAAAGTTGTGTACTTAACAATGGCTGGTCAAGCAACTTCTTCCAGCCTCAAAGAGGAGTTAGGCAAGGCTGTCCGCTTTCCCCATATTTGTTTATTCTAGCTGCGGAGGTCTTGGCCAAGACCGTCCGTAACAATAAGAGCATTAGAGGTGTTTCTCTAGGTAACGACGAAGTTAAGATAAGCCAGTACGCTGATGATACCACTCTTATCTTAGACGGTTCAGAGAAATCCCTTACATCAGCAATACAAATTTTAGATGATTTTGGCAAGATCTCCGGCCTTAAGTTAAACGATAGCAAAACAGAAGCTCTTTGGATCGGCTCTAAGATAGGGCATGAAAAAATCCTTGTTTCAGGAAAGAAGTTTAAGTGGCCAAAATATAAAGTCAAAACACTTGGTCTGTGGTTGTCAACTGATCCGGACATGGCTTTAAGGTTGAATTACAACGAAAAAACTGAAAACATCAGGAAGCTTCTGAGTTGCTGGAAATACCGTAGGCTCACGTTGTTAGGGAAAATCACCGTCCTCAAATCACTGGCCGCATCACAACTGGTTTACCTGCTCTCCCCTTTACACTCAAATCACCACGCTATAAAAGAAATAAATGATATGTTTTACCATTTCCTATGGAATGGTAAAGGTGACAAAATCAAAAGAAAAGTTATGATTAATGAACCTGAATGTGGAGGCCTGAAGATGATTGATCTCTGCTCTTTCAACAAATCTCTTAAAACAACATGGGTTAAAAAGTACTTGGACACGACTAACCACGGAAAATGGAAATTTCTCGTTGATCTAGAAGTGAAGAACTACGGTCACGATCTCATTTTCCGTGGTAATCTCAATGTCTCGGACACTAAGAAAGAGGTTAGAGTAACAGACCCCTTTCTTAAAGAAATATTGGAATATTGGGCAGAAATAAACTTTGTGGATCAAGTAAGCTCTGATACCGCTTTTCAAGAACAGTTTCTGTGGTTCAACTCTTTAATAAGGATACTAGATAATAAACCAATTTTTTTTTAAAAGAATGGTTTGAAATAGGTATCTTCAAAGTTAAACATCTCCAATCAGGAAACGATAGTTTTCTGACTCTCAAAGATTTTGCCACAAAACATGACTTAAGGGTACGCCCGCTTAGTTTTTTTGGTCTATTATCAGCTGTTAAACAAATTTGCAACAATGTTACCGATACTGCTGAGACAACAGACTATACCTTTGAAACGTTAAGTGAAAAAATTGTTAAGAGAGAAAAGCCAGGTCCATTAATTTACCAAAAACTGATCAGAGCCAAAAGTTTAACCCCACGTAAAAGCCAACTAAAGTGGTTTCAAGACTGCAACTTTTCAGACAAAGAAGATACATTTAATTGGGAACTCGCCTATCTTATGGCGCGACGGTGCACAAAAAGCACCAAACTGATAGAGTTCCAATTTAAACTATTACATAGGCGCATATACCAACCAATGATTTTTTTCTTAAAATAGGACGAAAAGAAAATGACAACTGTACCTTTTGCAACAATTCCTCAGAGACGCCAATTCATCTTTTTTGGTCTAGCCATGTTACAGCCTCCTTTTGGAAAAGCGTAACCGACTGGCTTCAAAACGCTCTTCCGTTAATCGGCAAATACAACTTATTGAATATTACTGCACTGGGCTTGAGGCCGGAGCCTCATTCTACAGAATACTCGTGTCAATTAAACTATTGTCTCCTGTTAGCGCGGTTTCATATTTGGCAAGCCAAAATGGATGAAATATCGCCTAATTTTGCAAATTTTCTACGCCTAGACAAGTCAAGATCTATTATAGAGAAAAAAGCTGGGGACACTAAAAAATGGAACTTTCTTAAAGATTGTTCTTTATATAGCTCTTAATATCGATTGTTTACTTTCCCCTGACGGTCAAATACCAAAAATATTTTGAAAGATTTGTAAATCTTGTATTTAACTAGATATATCTGACTGATTGTACTCAATCAATGTTCGTTTATTGCTCCTGTCTTAACTGTACTTTCTTTGAACCTTCTTTTTTTGTTTGTTTTCTCTGTGTTGTAATTTAGTTATTGTATTGTATTGTTAAAAAAAAAAAGTATCAGCCGTTCAAAGTTGGGATGTTATGTCGCCAAAAAACCCAGTCTAGCCTGCGAATACAGCCGCCTCTCATCGCTCCCGGCCGCTAGGGGCGTTCGCGCGAGAGAGCGTCTGCGATTTACTTTGAGAAATTCCATACTGATTACGTAAATCTGTCCCGCATCAAGACAGGAGCACTGATTGGCCAACTTGATAATTTTACATAATTATGCTTTAAATTATGCAGTGTTGTAACTCAATCGCCAGTTATCTTGTCTTTCGTTAGAAACTGTTCGACTCAGTGTTCAATCTATTTGCCCTATGTTTAATGTTTTGACGTTACAAGCAAGTCAGTCAGTTCAGGCTTTTTTATCTCGTTAATGCGCATGCGCATTAAGCGAGATTTCGGAGTCAGTCACGAAAAAAGGGACAAAAGTTGTTAACAAAATTTTGTGGACTTTTGTCCGGGGGGGTTTCTTCCTTCTTCTTTATAGAAGTTATATTAGGGCATTGAAGATATGGTTGGTTAAACCGGTTAGGATTTCAAGAAGGGCGTCACATACTGCACCTAAAATTTTTGGGGAGCACCACCGGACCTATTGTTAATTTCCCTAGGGTATTGGGATGTCAGAACTTGTCATGAACTTGTCATATCTCACATTACGTTACCGCAAAGGCATTAAGTTCTTCTTAAGTTTCGATATCTCACGTTACCTATCAGCTTCAATCATTTGTCGTAAAGCCAAAAATAGGTCAAATGCGTTTTTTGGCAAACGCAGTTTGAGAATTTGACGGTGTATTTTTACGAATGGCGACGTTTTAAGAAAGTTAAATGGGACGGGAAAGTTTGTGTTTTAATATGAGCGATATGGCAGAGCAAAATTTGCGTTTGTTCTAGTAAGCGGGTGGCGGCTTAGAATTTGAAACATGAACGCTTATCAGCATAAGTGGAAAAGCGTTATTTCCTGAATTATTCTAGAGCTCTCACGCAAGTATGAACCTACCTGCCATGATCTATCAAGAAACGAAACTTAATTATTATCAATTCGCTGTTCTGACTCAAATGAGTTCAAATTTTAAATTCAAGTTCCGATGAATTTCATTGCATTCTCAAATGCTTGTTCATTTGGCTCGGATGGTTTTATGCCGGTGGATTTTCAAGATCAGTTGCTTATACGCGCCACACTATGAAAGAAATTTCCGGGAAAGTTTAAAATTTTACAAGATTTTGGTCTATTCTCTTGCCAAATAATGCCATTTCAATGTAATCGATTTTTGGTACAGTTAGCGTAAACTTGGAGTTCTACGAAGGGTTCGAGTTTAATCAATTTTTGCATAACCGGAATTCAATTGGATAAAAATGTACGACGATGAGTCGTGCACTTGTAATAAGCTGAGCGTGCAAGGCCTAGCCGTGTGGTTTTAACGCAATGAGAAGTTCGTAGACAATATAATAATTAAGGCCTTTAAAAATCAGTTGAAATCATTAATTCAAATGGATGGACTCAAAAGATAAATAGTATTGAAATATTTATGAAGAGGAATTTAACCGTTGCAACCCCTTAAAACTGTACTTATCGATATCCTTGGTGCACTGTATTAAATTTTTCTTAATAGGATTTTAGAAGACTTACCTTCTACTTGCAGCTGATAAAGCTAGGCTTAAACATAACAGTCGCTAGACTGTCAAAAATGCCAACGAAGGTTTTAGCGAGCTCCACGCAGCTATAAAGCGTAGCGAATACAAGCTAAAATTACAGCCTTTACTGAGACACTTACGATACGACCAAAAACAGATCGCTGCATTCACCGCTCTCATAAAATAGAAGTCTGTATACAGGTGAACATTTCAAGTTCGTTTACCAACAGGTTGCAACTGAACTGACTGAAAATTCTAAAAACTGACAGGAATCTTCTGCGACACCTCCTTTCAACAACCTTGACGGGCTTTTTTAATTTCGTTCCTATTACAAATTAAGTTATCGTCTCTTTCGTAGAAAAATACGTAAACATTGGGAACATCAAACTTTAAGAGGGTATAAAGGAAAAGTAACACACATCTGAACAGCGCCACCATTTTGGACGGCAATCTATCCGTTCCGATGTTAATCGCATAACTCTTTCCTCCTTTCCGGTTCTAGATTTCTGTTCGTGAAATGACCAGATTTTTTCCGGATATATAATTGATACTATCCATTAGATTATTACAATGGAACTCAATTCATTCTATAGGTGTCAGAACATTCACTGAAGCGTGATGCTTGAAGTTGTTTCTCGCGGTGAATTTGCCTGTAAAGAGCTGTAAACCCGGCGCAGCTTTTTCTCGACAGCTACAGTGAGCTTACTTTACCATTTTGTAAACAAGGCCAAACACACGACAAATTAATCTAGCACTGCTAAATGAGGGTGCTAATGGGTGTACCCAATTGTCAGTTAACTACTATTTTTTCGGCCAATTGTCAGTTAACAAGAGGCTACACTGGTAGCCTATACTCATGCGCTTGTATAAGAAAGTTTTATGTTTTTCTTTTTTAACTGGGTCACGCTGTCGGAAATCGGTTCATTTCAATATTTTCATTCATTGATCTTATCAAGTGATTTAGCTTGACAAGTAGGAAATTACGTATATCAGTAAGGCTTTTACATTTGCAAAGTTAAGATAAGGTTACTTTAAAGGCCATGAGAATGACCAGAGTGAATGCGTTTTCGGGATTGGACTTAGAACAGCCGCTTTACGAAAATTATTCGACATTAGATTCTCATACAAAAACCATAATTTCTCACCTGTCAAGATAGCTTCCAAAACCGTAATAAGGATCGTCAGTATTAAAGATGTCTGTTTGATACAGGATCGTACACAGAGAGTAAAAAAATCGAAACTCACTGATGCTTGTGTCCAATAAAATACGGTGTGTCCACTTACTTTGGAGTCTGCTTAATACAGGTTTTAGTGTAATCAGAAATCTTACTCATTTAATCTAACACTGAAAAGGGCTCGTGTGGTCAACCCCTGGGTCAACCCGCGTTCGCGTGCTAGGACAAAATAGGGAGCTTAAGATCCAGGACGCGACGGTTTTGAGACGCGGCCGGAAGTAATTTTTCACAGAAAAGCAGCAGTCCGCTTGCCTCGGAGTGCTGGCTCGCAGCGTCGCCGTCGCGTAGAGAACTCGAGTCAGAAGGATTTGGCGTTGTGTAGAAAACGTGAGTATTAAATGTTCTTGTTTTGGAGAAAACGGTGTATTAAGTGCCAACTCTAAACATAAATCGAAACCTTGATTCATATTGAAACTTTCTAGCGAAATTTACGCCGCAAAAATGGGAAAGCTCTGACTTTTTTTAAACTTTATTTACAGGTTGACTTAGGTTAGCGAAGAATGGCTTCGACAAAATCTTCGAAGTAAGTTGTGCCTCCAAGCCTCCTCTTCTCCCCCCCCCCCCCTCCTGTTTTTTACCCTTGTATTTAGCAAAATTAAGCGTTAATTTGCTAAGAACATGCAAGAAGTGATGTTTCGTGGAATTAAGCACAAAATTATTTTCGGCAACTCAGTCTGAGCTCAATTTAACTCGGTTTTAAATGTGTTGTTGTTTTATTTTTTCTTTTAGTTCGGTGATGTCTTGGACAAACGACCACGGCATAATACTGTGTAGGGAAGTTGCCAAGTCCACACAGAGAAGCAGCCTGTGGGAAAAAATTGCCGACTTTGAAAAAATGTTCAGTTCCTAAATTTAGCGTTGATAAGCGGTCGGTTCGCGACCACGTGGGAATTCTTGTTATTAGGTACAAGAAAAAACTGAGGGATGAAGAAAAAGCTGCGGGAATAACGCCAGACGAGCCCTCCGAATTAGAGAATGCTTTGGATAGGAAGAACTCTTAAGGTTTCAACAATTAAAGAGATATCTCCCTTTTCCACGCGAAAATTTGCTTTACATTTAGACGGGTCTTCATTTACAAGAGAAAATTTCTCATACGACGAGTGAGCAAATGGAGGATTCTGCGGTGTGTATGCCTCGTACAACACGGCAAATTCTTCATCATCAATGATTCCTTCTTCCAAGCACAATAACAACATTTCTTGGACTTCTTTGAACGAGCTCATTTTATATTTTGCGTTTTCTTTTGTCAAAACAAAAATCTTGAACAACCGCGTCGCATCGCAAAACTTAAGTTTATTTTCCCCGAGCTTAGAACGGCGTTCTCGTTCCAGGCTTTAGCTCGGTCACCGCGTTCTAAAAGCCGTCGCGTCCTGGATCTTAAGCTCCCTAATGACGAAACAAAATACACACCTTGTATCTCACTTGTCGCACTTCCCATTAGAAAAGGTAGCTCCATTTCCAACTGAGCCTTTGTAACAGCTTTCCCGTCGATCTTCTCTAATCGGAACAACTTAAAATCAAACTCACCGAGTCCAAACTTTCCGCTTATTGTTTGATTATATGTCCATTGAATTGTGCTTTGTCATGTCAAACGGTATGCGACTTATGTGTCATTCGTCTTCGTCACTCGTCATTCATTCTTTGTCATCATCTCGATAAAAACTCAGAATAACTTTGACCACGCCACTCGACGCCATCACGGAGATCAAGGTCAACGCTCTACGACCCTGGTACCTTTCGCATATAATATCGGTTAATATGTCACCTGGTCACGCAGCGAGGCAGGTAAAAGTCACAAAATAGCTTTGCTGTTAGGAAAAAACTATGTTGCTTTTATTAACAACAACAATCGTTAATTTAGTATAACAAGACGCTGTGGGAGCGTATACTTGGGCGTCGATGTATTAGGCATATTGGAGAATAATTGTCTTGGGAATCTGCATGCACGTTATTTCAAGGTTTGATGATAGGGAGTATTCGGATAGTGTGAGCAGTCTAACAAAGAAGCGCGTTAACCGTCTAAAACAAGAAGACACAGTACACTTAGCGTGCGAGATCGCACGCAAATTATTAAAGTAGCGTGTCCACTGTGTCAAAAGGTCCAAAAGACGAGTACATACTGAAAAATACAAATCGATGCCTACTTTGTACTTACCGTTGAAAAAAAAAAAAAGGCCGTATGTCAGAGTTTCCCGATGGTTATTGTTATTGGTTTTAGCTAAATCTTGTAACTAGCTGGTCTGTGTTTCCGACACTTTTGAAGTGAATGCAAATGTAGCCGCAAAGTGGCTTTTCGAAGCCATGATGTAATTGCCTGGTCCGGCCCGAGGTCAAAACAACTTTTCCAATTGAAAGTTTTGCTGGAAGTATTCCCGCCGTTATTGTAATAAAGTTTGAATGAAACATAAATTTAATCAAAGTTAACGACAGAAGTGATAATTTAGGAGGAGAGAAACAAATTTAGCCCTTTGAAATATATTTTTTCGGTTGAGGTAAAAATGTTGCAATTTGCATAATGTGAAAGTAATTTGAAACCTTTCCAGTAACGCATAACGCAGCTGTTTCATAAAACATCTCGCAATCAGACACACGAAAATATATCCAGTTTTTATCTCCTGTAAGTTAATGTTTAACTTACAGGAGTTTATGTGGGCTAACATGCATTCTTTATGCATTTTTGTTAGCAAAAAATGCGTTAGATACTATTAATAGACTTTTTAGTGAATTTGTGGGGACATTCCTGTTGCATTTTTGTTAGCACATTACTGTTCTATCTGTCATCAGTCCTACGTCACTACGGAGTTAGATAGATTTGTGTTAGATATTATCAATAAGAAAACAAGAGTCGAGTTGCATATTTTTTATTGACTTGACCTTCACAGTGAAGAAATATGCGTGTTAAAATTTCATATAAAATCTGCCACTGCGCTTGGCTAATATCCTTTACGATGTCCAGTCTGGTTTGTCAAACTGGTTGCTTCAAGACATTTCAGTGGTATTATCATATTATAGCACTGCGCTTTAAGAAAGGGAAAACCGGAGAGTTTGAGGTAAGCTGACATTGCTGATTGAGAATGGTTGTATGATGTACGTTTACAATGAAGTTTTGTTGAAATAATGTGTTTGTTAATTTCCATGTTATATTGCCAAATGTCACCAAATATACAACTAAATTGGATTAAAAGATTCTCAAGGAGAAAAACAGAAGCAGTAGTTTGGAGAAAAAGTGCGGAATTAGAAGAATGGATCAAGTTGATAACGGTTAAGCAATTTTGATTACATGACATGCGGTCAAGAAATATTCAAAGTTTCGATTCTGGTGGAATTTTGTCGTTATTTTGTCTTTTTAATTCATATTTTTCTGCGTTCATCACTTTTGGCTATTTTTTCTTCCTATTTTCGGATGATAAAGCAAGCTAAAGCAAGCTCCTGGCCATAATCATGAAAACACGATATTTCTGTCGGGACAGTGTCCCTTTAGTTAAAAATGTCCTCGGTTAATTTACCTCATTTGCAAGTTATAGAAGCTGACTAAATTAAACAACAATAGGTTTTAACGAACCAGTGCTTTCAATTTCCTTGTAGGTTGACAAACAAATATAGAACTTTTTCTATAAGTGTGCTTGTAAAAGCGATCAGAAACAATTTCACGAACGCTTTTGTAAGATGTGAATAAAAGAATTTTATTTTATCAAGGGGACTGTTTTAAGCGACATTATTTTATTTTTAGTGAGTCATCGTACAGTGTACTAAACAAACCTGTTTTTTTTAGCCATATCATTAGAAATGATTAAGCAGAGTTTTGCAATACTGTCATCAGATTGATTTTCCAGGTCAAACAAACCAATGTCAAACAGTTAGGTTTCAGTGAGGTTCGGGGTTTTAGTTCATTTTTGTTTTTACTTTTTTAGGCCTCATTTTGGTTCATTTTGGTCAGAAAGATTCGTGCCCAATTTAGTCTCTGCTTAAAGAGATAATTGTGGTACGGATAGTCCTTAGATTTTTCCTATCGATGGTTTTAATATATCTGGTATTCGAATCTATAGCTGTGAAATGGCTTATTTACGCGTCATAAGCTCTTAAAAAGAGGCAGGCCAAACACGATTCCCACTAGTCGCAAGAAGTATTTAAAAGCCTTTAAAATAGCTTTCCCAAGTAGGTTTACGAGGTATTTGTCCCTTGCTATAGATCACTGTTAGGATGTTACAAGTCGCAATTATCTATCCACTTTGCTCTATAATATTGACCCAGTGATCTTTGGATAATTTCTCTAATGACAGGATCAATCCCGGAGGATTTCATGCCATAGCCATGACTATAATTATTTTATTTCTTTATGTATTCTCTACACTGTCCTGACATATATTAGGGCTTCTTTGGCTCAGACTCGTGTTGCAAAATAAATGGCAATCGGCTAAAGATTATGTTACCGCTGTGGAAATATTAGGATCAGTAAAGAGGCTGTGATAAGTGTCCACAGCCTGCGGCATGCAAGACTTGTGAGAAAGTGTTTCTTGATCACGGATAAGTGTCTATTAAAGATCCAAGAATGAAAATGCAATCATTTTCAGGAGTAATAAACTCCTGTCATGTTCCTATATTGGAATCACGACTTCTTGCAGGTAGTTTTAGCTCTTTAGTTTATTCTTTTGTTGAGTAGTGACCTGGAGCTAGACAGAACTTCCGTTGTCTTATCATGGCATTGCGATCACTGCATCCAATAGTATATCCTCTGTACGCGAAGAACAGCTTCACTTGTAGAGTTGTACCAATGTATTTTGAATTCATTGAGACATACACGAGACTACACTACGTATCTTTTGTACAACAAGCATGTAATTCTCGTGAAGTAATGTTGTGCTCCATGCGTACCATAATAATGGAGTAATTCCATAGTAATGGAGTAAATGGAGTAATGGAATAAATAAAAAAAGCCAACCCGGTTATAGGCCCATCGGTAACAAAACATTACTCCGGTTATACCCATTAATTCCTTATTCCTTTCTTAATTTTACAAAAGTTTACGCCTAAATGAAATTAACTCAAAGAACGCTTCTTTATGGCAATATTTTTGCTTGCCAGCCAAAAAACCCCTACGAAGTTACATAAGCCCAGGGCTTATAAGCAGCATTTTACGGTATAGTCTCTGTAAAAAAAATCACAAAGAAGTATAAAAAGAGACAGGCCAAACACGACTCCCACTAGTCGCAAAATGTATTAAGTAGCCTTTAGGATAGCTTTCCCGAGTATACCTGCAAGATATTTGTCCCGTTCGATTTCATTAGGCATATATTAGGGTTTCTTTGGCTCAGAGTCGTGTTGCAAGATAAATAAGTTTATGTTATCGCTATGAAAATGTTAGAATCAGTAAATTTCTTTGTTCGTGATGCAGTGTTTAAGTCTGCGACGTGCAAGGCTTGTGAAAGAGTACGTGTTTCTTCGTCACTCTGAGATGTATAAGTGTGTAAAAATGAAAATGTCAAAGACGACCACGGCAGCTCTAGCAAGATCTAGCAACTATGTTTAGTTCATTTCTGTTCTTGGTATAACTGTTTGTTAACAGTGACACTGATTCAAACAAAAGTTAAGATGAGGGGATGAATACTGAGTAAGTTTACAGGAACTAGATTTCCACCTGAAACAGATTTTGACGATAAGATTGATGATGATCCCAATAATGAAAACGGAGAACAAAGTTGTAAAGAATTTTACTTGAAAGGAGGAATGAAACTTTTTCGCAGAATAAAAGCTAAATCATTCATTTAGTTATGTTTAATAAAATGGATGCTGAAGATTAATTGCAGAGAGCTCTTGATGCTTATCCCATGTAAAAATAAGATTTCAGCAATTAAAACATGCTATATTCGAAAGGAAAGAAAGGAGAACTCTTAAGAAAAAGCCATGGGAGATCCTGAAAATAAGGAACGTGATCAGTTAGATACTGTAGCTCCGTCTGCTCAACATAACGATGAGCAGGATATAAGTAAAGAAACACGGCAATACAGTGAACTGTTTGGTTGTTTTAACCCATGTTTAGATAACAATCACCAAGGGAACAATCTTTCAAGTAATGCTGGAATTTTTCTACAGCAAATGATAATGAAAAGCTGGTAATTAATCGTATGGATGATAACAGTTATAAAGAACTTGTTCATACTTTGAACAGAGAACAAATGGAGTTTTTTTACCATATGTTACTCTCTGTTAAAAACGACGAGAAGCAATTGACACTTTTTAATTGACACTCTAACCTAAATGTCCAATTGCAACATCAAAAACAATATTCGGACATAATATGACAGCATTGCATGATGGGAAAAACTTACAGGAGATAGCCCAGAGGGCACTTTGATTATTCCTCTGTATCCGAAACACAGAAAAGAAAATTAAATGAAAAAGTGATCGCTTTAAGGTTATTTTCGCCCGAGAAACTAACTAGCTAGCGGAAGCAAAACTCGCAAGAAACGTCTCGCAAGACACCGCGTGCATTTTTTACATCTTCTCTCGGCGGTGAATTTTTGCACCCAAAGTTTCAGTTGGCTGTTCTGTTCCTTCAACTTCACGAAATCAAAATTAATGAAAAGCAAACAACCGAAAGAAGTGAAATTAATTGGGATTCCTACCACGCTTATATTTCTTCCTTCGCTGTCCACTGTTCACTTCTTATTAAATAAGCTCTATGTATGTATTCCTCTAAATTATCTTCTTCATGTTCGTTTAAACATGTTTTAGCGGGTTTCCGTCATGAAGGTATCGTAGAATTAAATCGCGAGTGCCAAATACTTTCGCAGTGTCTTCTTGAGTAATTTCCTTACGCATATTGAATATGAAACTGTTAGATGCAACAGAGAAAACACAACTCGCACTTTGTGACGTTCGCCTCGCATCAACAAACAGGTGTACTCCACTGCGGTCAAACGAGAGAAATTTGCAAACGATAATCAAAGTACTTCAAAGTTAAGGTTGTCATTTTTACTGTTTATTAAAAGTTTCATATATTAACAATGCACTGTCAACTCACTAAACGTTTTGAAAGTTTACTAAAAAAGTTCTAAGCGTTTGAAAACTATGAACCGCAGAACTGTCGGCGCCATTTGCTCAGGCACGAAGCGTTTTGATCAGTTTTCAACGATCGAAAAAAGCTCGTTATTTTGAGCCGGAAAGATGAAAAGATAGTTACATAAACTAATTATTTTATACATCCTTGCCCACGTTTCCACTTAATACCAAATGAATCCCACCAAATAAAACGAAAAACGCCTCGGACGTGTGATCGCGGTGAAGGTTTGAACAATCCCGCCATCCCCAGAGTTGCGCAATACTGCACATTTGTGGACGACCAAACTGCATTTTAATACTTGGTCGCTACGCCCAAGTAATTAATAGAATGTCACTTAACTGTTACCGTATTTTCTCGATTAAACGCCGGGCCCCGAATAAACGCCGGGTATAATTGAGGAAGTTGTAAGTAAGCTCCTCAAACGTTTGTTTGTGGTATAATTAACTTAAGATTTAAGGGCAAGGTACAAGGCTGCCAAGAAAAACGAATAATAACCCTTTCTTAAAAAATGGCGGGCGAGAAAAAACTGCTGATACAAAGAAACGCCGGGTCCACAAGGCCAAGTTTGAAATAAACGCCGGGGGCATTTAATAGAGAAAATACGGTAACATTTCATTTATCAGTTAACTACTATATTTTTGGGCAATTGTCAGTTAACTGTTAACCCCATCAGCACCCTCCTAAATGCACTGGTATTCTGAATTTCACTTTTGCCGGAACGCAATTGGCATGAAAACAAAACGAAAAAAAACTCGCGAGATAATAACGCCTTTTGTCACAACATTTCACCCACGACTGAAAAACCTTAAACAAATACTGATGAAAAATGGAGTTTCGTTCAAAACCAACCATTTCTGAAAACTATTTACAAAACGCCGCCTAACACATCATACAAGACGTAAATCACTTAACGACACGACTCATAACAGCCAAACTTTGAAAGCTAATATAAATGCATCGCAACCGCAAAACCACATAGCGGAGTCGGTGCAGGCCTGTCATGAACCTCATTTCGATCTAAGGGAAACTAAAAAAGTGACCGCCAGGAGTGGTGCCCTGTTTATCCGCTCCAGACCCAATATTTTCTATATAAGTGCGTCCATAGCAGACGTGACCGAAAAATGACCACGTGATCACCATTTTCCCGCCATTTTTCACGTCAAAATATATAAAACAGCAGACTTGATACTTTAGCTAACTACAAAACTTTCCGTTTCATTATGCAAGAGTAGGAACAGCAAAATACCATAAATTTTGACTTTCGTTCTATTTTCGAATACTGCTGGAGAGTTGAAAAAGAAATGGCTGATGGCGCGATGTCTGCTAAACATAGCTCAAATTGTCCTGGCATGGGGAAAGGCAGCTCTTGAGAAATGACATGTTGTTACGGCCTCCTTCCATTAGATTCGGCAAATGTGAAGTTCAATGTTTGAATCGGGCCTTACTTTAAAGAATATTAAAGATTCAGTCACCATTTGTTGTGTCAATTGATATTTTGATAATTAATATTAACGTCTCATCTGATCAGATATAAAGTCATTGCACGTGACGTATTATCGATGTGGGCTTTTAATTGTTTTGAGATTGCGGCAATCTATTGTATTTGATTTAGAAAGTCTTTTCCATTGTCAAATATCCCAACAGAAAATAGACAATGAATAACTGAAAATGCACTGTGTAAAATGAACCAACAACACATTTTCATCGTCAATTAGCTAGCAAGGCGGGAAAAGTCTTTCACTTTCACTTCACTAACATCAAAATTATTTACATTCACACTCGTGATTCTTTGTTACTCATAACTTTTTTTGACTTGCACCAACACGAATTTTCAAACCAAGTTCTCTCAATCTTCTCTATCCTGCCAAGAACCATATCCAGTTGACTACTGCGCCTCGCATTTTCTACATAATGTCTGATTCTACAACGCCATCTTTACCATATTTATTTTATATTTATTTTAGATTCTTCTTTTTTTAACCTCATGTTTCAACGCATTAACGAGATGGCTTTAAGAGCCCTTTGATATAGTTTTATTTTTTCTCCCGGGGGGGGGGGGGGGGGGAACTCCCATATAAGAATGACGGGGGTGCTCGTCGTACCTTTTAGGGGTCAAAAGTTATAGATTGGTACCGCTTAGGGTACTAAAATCTAAAATGACCACCGTTAGAATTATCGCGATACCTTTTACGGTATGAGCCGAAAAAATATGACAGAATATGACATGTGTTGTTTTAGAATTGGTACCTCTTGACACTTAGGGAGTAAAATTTGAAATCATTATTACGCATAACTTAAAAAGTAAATTTGTAACGTCATTTTTTCGGCCGGTTCGTACGTCGTCCCTTCATCTTTAAATTTAAAGGCGTTCCAGTGAATCAATGCCAATGAAACTTTCAGATAATATTTTGCACATCGGTAAGCATGCACAATGAATGTTTTAAAAAATCCATCGAGCCGTTTCTCAGATTTTTGCAAAAGCCATTAAAATCGAAAATTACCCAAAAATTGCACATGAAACGATGTTAGGTAAAAAGGTATTTCTCAAGATCGCAAAAGCGAAAGTAAACAAAACTTTCAAAGTTTACAAACATAACATCAAGCTACTTTTTGACATTATTATTAAGTAATTTCACAAAAGCAGTGTTAATCTCTCGATCAATTTAATACCAGTACACAAATAGTAAGGTTTGAAATGTTATCGCGATTTATTTTAATTCAAACATACATAATTTTTTTATTCTTGCAAAATATATATGCCATATACCATATTTTAAGATGCCTATGTATGTGGAGATTTTCAATGCGAAATCTTAAACGTGCTAAATTTCACTTTTACTGATTTCTAAGTTTCTTGTTTATCGTCGTCATCGTAATATCGATTTTACCAAAAAATATATCTTGCCAAACTTCAATTCAAAACCACTTAGTGGCGAAAATTTCACGTTGATCTGACTTGGAGAAGGCCGCTTAAAAGCTGATTGAAAAATGTTGGTATAGCTATAGCCTCCAGAAAACTGTATCGAACCACCTTAAAAGACATACTGATCAGGGCTAAACTGTAAAAATCAAACTAACTTAAAACCCAGTGAACAAAGTTCACAACAAACACGCCAGGCGCTAGTTGGATTTGTGATGGCCCTATCAGCACCATTTATTTCATTTGGTTTCATCGCATGCAAATTATCATAATTATACGAGATTAGCGACGGGTGATTTACGTCATCAGTATGGAATTTCTCGAAGTAAATCGCAGACGCTCTCTCGCGCGAACGCCCCTAGCGGCCGGGAGCGATGAGAGGCGGCTGTATTCGCAGGCCAAACCCAGTCGAACCATCTTAAAATTTAACTATTACCGACCGTTAACTTCGTTAAAAAGGTGATTGTAAAACATTTATACCTGATTTGTTTTCAGAGAGACAAGAAAAGGGAAAGAAAGGAGGTAGGTTAAGCCCTTTTCATAAGCCTAATGTCAACAATTTTTATCGTTATTGCAATTTTTATATTTATTGCAACCTTTTATCGGGCCTGTAGACAGGTTTCCATTTTTAATGCGATTTAGACGTCACGTTTGGCTGGCAATCTTTTCCAATAAATCGTATGTTTATATTCGAAACCTCCGCCGGTAATTCGCGCCCAAATAGCACTAACTTCTTGGATGGTTTACCGTCAACCTCGTTCCCAGGGGCTTCTCGGTTTTCAAAATGGCCGAAGCGTCGCCATATTGAAAACCGAGAAGACCCTGGGGACGAGGTTGGGTTTACCGTCACACGATATGAAGTTACAGTGCGAGCACGAGAAGAATTGTCAAGTGGAAATCACGACAAAAATTGTATCCAAAATCGCTTGTGTAAGTTACGGGGCTTAATCATCGCCTCCGGGATTACCTTATTACATGAAATTTTCGCGACACGTTAATTTCGCGATTTTGAGGTTCGCATATTTCGCGACACGTTAATTTCGTGATTTTGCGAGAATTTTGCATTTTGACTCACTTTAATTTCGCGTTTTTGAGTGAGACACACTTTATTTCTTTGTCAATGTTATTTAGCATGTCCCTGAATTTGATCAAACAACTTAATGAACAATGTCCAAATAAACAGAAAAGAAACTGATTTATATACGTAAACAGTAACAAGCATGACAAGAAAGATGATCTCACAGTGTATACAAGGCACGGTTTGTAGTTCATGCTTGAAGGACCATAACATTACCACAGAATAGTTCAAAATGATTGTTATAAACGTGTGTAATAGTAATAAAGTCGTTTTTTAATTATTGACATAATGTGCGTCACTCAATTTTCGCGTCATGTTATTTTCGCGACATTTAATTTTCGCGTCACTTAAATTTCGCGATTTTTTTTAAATCGCGAAATTCGCGAAATTAACGTGTCGCGAAAAGTTCATGTAATAAGGTAGTTGCTTAGCCGTCACCAAATGTATCTTAAGTGATCACTTTCTTGATTCTCTTGACCAGCTGTATGCTTAATCATGCAATGACATAATTGAGAGGGAATTTTAATTGTTTAATTACTTTATTGAAAAATCGCTTAAGTACTGTATACTCATGCAAAGGTCAGGACAGTGAGTCATAAATATTGTTTCATTCTTTGATTGATTTGTTTGTTCTTTTCCGTTCTTCTGACGGACAGTAGTCAAGGTAAACCTAAATATATCTATCCCACTTGTGGTTCTTACAGCCGTTTTAATGTCACTGCAGCTTGCACACCCGCGATTTTCATACACTGTGATTCGTTGGCTATGATTCGCCCGTCAAGTGTCCGCCCAGGATCAGACAATTTTGAAAGAAATTCACACATAGACTGCATGAGATCACAGAGTAAATGCTGACCTCCTGAAATATACAGGAAAAAACCCATAAAGATCCCAGTGCATTAGTTACAATTTTGAAACATTATCTTTTTTCAGAGTTCCATAATATTTACTTACAAATTAATCGTTGAGGCAAATTGAAGTAGCAGCTAAGAACTTTTAAGCAACTTTTAGGGGTGACTGGTTCTCTCCTTGCTCCGAGAGGTTTTTCTCCGGGTACTCTGGCTTTCCCCTCTCCTCAAAAACCAACACTTCCAAATTCCAATTAGATCTGGAAAGTGTCCCCAATTAGTACTCGTATGCTAAATACCTTTGACACATAAAAAATAAAGTGATTTTAATAAAGTGATTTAACGAATTTATGTCATATTTTCACGCGTAAGGGAACTATCAAATAATGTTAAACTTAGAACAATTTGTTTCAGTCCGAACGACTGTTGGTTTAATTTTGTCTTTTGTTACCAATATAGAAACGGATGAAGACGATGAAAGATTTGATTGTGAGATACCTAAAAGAACGCTACTTTGGAAAAAACGAGACGGAAAATGACATAGAGGACAGTACAGATGTAGCACACGGAAGAGGAAAAGCTCCAAAGCATATTGAAGACAACATCAATCTATTGAGAAGGCTGGCAGATCGTCAGTTGAAAGAACTGGCCGAGCTTAATAGAAAGTTCGAAAGCCTGGTTAAGTGAAAATCTACCATATTGATACCATAACATCCTGATAAAGCCGACGAGCAAAGGTTAGTTGGTCGCTCTATGAGTACCGGAGAACGAAAAATCTGTATATCGACAACAGTTCGATTTTTTGATGAACGGCTTACATTCCAATGCGAGAAAAGAACAGATGTTTGGCAATTATGTGCAGTCATGTCATATACGTCTGCAGCCATGTGATGATAGAAAAACACCCTCATCGTTATCATTCGAACTATGCCTAAGGCCCCGTCCACACGTATACGTTTACGTTCGTAAACGCATATTTTTTAATCTAAAACGCTCCCGTCCACACGAAGCCAGCCATCGTTTACGATTCGTTTTCACCTGTCCACACGTAAACGCTAAAACGATACGTAAACGCTAAAAATCTGCATGGAGCATGCGCTAGATAACTTGAGCATGCGCCATAAACAGCTGTGACATCAGCGTTTACGAAAACATCCGTTTACGCCTGTCCACACGTAAACGGGTAAACAGCGTTTTCGAAAATATCCACTTTGGAGAGCGTTTTCGAAAATATTCGTTTAGGGTGACCGTTTTCATCGTTTACGTGTGGACGGGAGGCCTAAACGCATAAAAAAATATGCGTTTACGAACGTAAACGTATACGTGTGGACGGGGCCTAAGTGGCAGATCGTTTCGATGATGAAAATACACACCATGGAAATCACGTGCACGGCACATCAGAAGAACTGGCCAATTTGCATTATTTTGTGTTTGTATTCACAAATTTCCTATTTCTATTCAAAAACGATTGGACAGACCACCTTGTCGTTACACTTTATGTGAAGTTTCTTTTTAGCGTTAGCGACGAGCAATATGCAAATTAATTTAACAAAGTTTTTCAAGTTGATTGACATGACTTTGCTTGTGCACAACAGAAAATCGTATGGCTTTTATTAGGGTATTTTTTTTTTCACCCATCGCCTCACAGGGGAGACCAACAAACCTCTGCTCTCAGGGTACTGGACACGCTACTTTTGAGTATTTTATTTGTTCGTTTGTTTGTTTGTTTGTTTGTTTGTTGTTCTTCTCTTTTTTACATAGTCTCTTGAACATTCGGAAATAGTCGGAAAATAGTCCGGAAATAGTCGGAAGTCGGAAAAAATCAGCCGCAAATTACTCAACCGGTTAGTCAAGTTTATTATATTATGTAGAAGTTGCACACACACAAAAAAAAAATCAGTTTTTAATTTTCATAAGTAAGGTTTTGGCATTTTTCAGTTGGGTTTTCATGACTAAATAGAATTCCACAGAAAAATGGCTAATATTAGATTTATCGAAAACCAAACAAAAATGAAACAACCGAATTAGTTATTGAAGGATAGTAGTTGTAAATCAATTTTCAATTGTGAAATAAGTATTGTTAGTTTCTAGTAATTAAAAGCATTTGATATAGGTTTAAGAAGATTTTCCTTATTTTTTATAGTATAATATCCTATTTACACAGGGTCCAACAAAATAATTTCAAAAATAGAACTACGTTTTTATTAAAAACGTTCAACGATAGGACGTTCAGTTCCTTGCAGCAATTTTAAATGACGTTTTAAATGACGTTTTATCATGAAAACACCTGCTACAGTGTTAACTCTATTGTTGTAGTAACGTAAGGAAATCTACAGCGACATATCTGGCGCGATCTGTTCGATCAAACATTTCAGAAATTCTGCTACAGAATCGAAAGTAACGAAACCATTTAACCGAAATTTTCAGAAATCCCGGGAAGGAAACCAAATGGAACGGAAATTTTTGGGAAGAATGTTTAAACAATTTTGGAATACTTCGCGAGGTTGCCCTCTTTTCCTGTTCTATTTCATTTGCCGCCAAAATTTTTAGAAATTCTAATCGCAATTAATTAGGTTGAAAGGATCGCGCCCATCGACACTCAATGTTATTGAGTTCCTTTGTTTATACTTTTATAGTTGTATTTGTTGTGATAATTTCTAAGCTATAAATGGCGTGATTTAAACAGTCTATTTTAGTTAATAATACGTTAATGGCGGTTACATGTAGCAAATTTTGGGTGCAAAAGGAACTGTTTGTGACGTAAAGTGATGTAACGACAGTTGAGTGTAAACAGTAATATTGAGACACGCGTGGGACACGATTAGTTACACGCAAGAATACAATGTTTATCTTCGCCTTAGGAAATGACTCATAGCAAAATGAAAAGGAATAATTGTGTATCTTAAGGTGATTCCCTGGTTTTGCACTGCGCATCCCTACTGCGCATAAACATTGCGACATCAGATTGAAAAAAATGGCGGCTTTTGTGAGGAAAGCCGGCCTTTCCCACGATAGAAAAGGACTCTGTGAGCGCTAGCGCAAAATCGAGCACGGTGACCCCCATTTTATACTGCATAAATTCAATCACGACAGTGTTCCCAACGCAAATTTAAAAAGTGAGCAAAAATCTATGATCAGATTTTGCACAGTTTATAGAAATCCTACGAAGAAAGCCATTTTGGGTAGAGGACCGCACACCAAGCAACCGTCTACTGTTCGAGTGTTCAGTAAATTTGAAGCTTTTTGGACACGTTTTCTATGATACAGACGATTATAAATATGTATAAAGTCAACTTATACGCGAAATATCAATATGCAGTGGAAATATTGAGCATATTAGCTTCACGCGGTTATTGCCTGAAAATGCCTTTAAACACTGTATTCGTCAGCAGTATACCACTAAAACGAGCACGGTGACCCCTCATTTTTGTTGCAATTTTGGAACCTTCATGACTTGTTCAATATTTGTGCCAAGTTTCATTACAAATCTATGACAGATTCTTTTTCCAGGGAATTACCTTAATTACAGCTGTATAATTTGGACGGATTTACGCATTAAGGCGTAGTAAAGGCGTATATCCGCATAACATGAATGAAATAGCTGAACATTGCAAATTTAGGCAGAATAGAACAGAGAATGAATAAATGTAAGACATCGAAAGGCGCAATAAAGAAAAAGAAACCACATACACAGTCCTGAGTGTTTGTTGAACCAGCGAAGCGGAGATTTTCCCCAAACGCAGTGATAGATTCCGCAAAAGCACCATATGGTAAGCCTAGTGACTTGTTTAGTCAATTCTGTAAGCGTCGTTATGAAAAAATTTTTTATTTAAATAATTTTTAATACTTTTTAAATACTTTTTTAATACTCTTGCATAAAAGGTCCGTCGGTTAGCTTATGTTTAGTGTATTTTAATCGTCCTGCTTGTGTTCTTTTGTGATCTGCATTATTTCACATGTATCGATAGAAGTATTTTTCTATGCCAAAAATGGTCCACAAATTTCTTTCTGGGTCAACATGACTGTACATACACAATAATTTTTCTTCCCCAAATTTTATTCAAAATTTCACCCTAAACCAAATACTATTTTAAATGTACTGTTTTATCAAGTTTAAAAACTCGAGGCGAAGCCGAGAGTTTTTACTCGAGTTTTTACACCAGATAAAATACGTGCTTCTAAGTTTTTGAACGACTTCAAAATCATTCCTCACAAAGCGTGTCCATACGGAGAATAAACAACTATACTTTTGTGCAAAGAGGAAATTATCATACAAGAAAAACAAGAAGACTGATGAGATACAACAACTGTACCACATTTAGACTGTTTTCACTCACGTGACCGGCCGCCATATTGGAGTGCTAAAACAATAGAGCGTTTTCACTTGACGTCATAGCCGCCATATTGGTGTTCCCGTACAAAAGAATTTTAATTAACTTCTTTTGTTAGGAACACCAACATGGCTGCCATGGCCTTTGTCATTTGAGTCCCACGGGACTGAAGGTCACGTGAGTGAAAACGCTCTATAGGAAATGTTTAAATAAGAATAGAGCTTATGTCCCGTAAGATTCGTTTAGGACACCAATATGGGGTGATGTCTAGATTCCATAGCTCAAAAGGAGGTCGGACACCTTATTGAGACTTATATAACGGATTAACTGGTTAGCTTTCAGTTAAGGTTGGGGGTGGCAGTTTATATAGTTAAATTTAGGACTAAGCAACCCGAGAAGCCAGGTGGTACAGTATGTAAGTCTAAGCCTAGCTGAGGTCACAGGTTCAATCCTGAATGGGGATTTTAGATTTTCTTTTTTTACACTTAAAAATTAATTTATTGAAAAATAAGGTGTCGACATTACGTTATATAATTCTCAATAAGTGTCCGACCTGCTTCTGAGCTATGGAAGGTAGACTCTACCCCAATATGGCCGCCATTTGATTGTTTTGGGACACCAATATGGCCGCCATGACGTCACGTGATCCATACCAACTGGCTGACCATGGCGTCCCGTCTCAGGCTCCTGTCGAAAGTTTTGGGATTTTAAAGTTCTGAGGAAATAATCTCCTTAAAAATGCTTTATGCTATATGCTTGACAGGTAAGGTGGATAACACATTTCTTTTTTCAGTGGCAGAGAACAAACAGAAATAAGCGGTTTTCACCGCTGAATCCACTTGCAAACCAAACCAAATTAAAAGTAAAAATTTTAAAAATAGTTTTCGGACCCGAAATATCTTCGGGAATTTGAGAAACGCACGCCAGGCCCCAAGACTGAAAACAACACTAAATCCGAAACCGGAATTTTTTTGTCACGCAACAACGTCCTCGTCCTGGGCAGAACGCAGCTCTTACAAGGTCTTCTCTGATTTGCTGAGAAAACAATAGAACAAACAACACAACAATGCACCCTAGCCCTGAAAACAATAGAGCTGCGTGATATACAGGTCCAATGAAATTAGAGGTTGTAAAGAGCTGCGTGGTATCTGCGTCCTGTCAGTACCCCTCTGGGATGTGCATCTTAATCTGTTTGTGGATTCAAGTATCCGGGTTCGGATTTTCCCACAGAAACGCACCCTTAAGATGTTGTTACACGAGTCAACTTTTTTCTTGCAAATTGCAGCGCAACGCTGACGAGAGCATTGCGAGACGAGTTGCAGATTACGCGTTACACGCGCGCAACTTGCCTCGCAACGTCGCGAAAAGAAGAGAAGTGTTCACTTTTTTTCTGCAACTCGCATTTATTGGGTGCCTTCATTTATTGTTCTGTTCAATGTTTCCTTAGTTTTGTGTTTTTTTTTTCTTTTTTACCTTCAGTATGCTTTTTTTCACTTTTCGTCTTCTTTTGGTTTCTGCTAAAAACAAATTCAGTTTCTGTCGACTGTAACGGGTCTGTTACAATATGCTCAAAGGCCCTTGGCTTATTATATACACCTCTGGACACAAATTAAATGGTATGAGTTAGTAAACAGACCGTAGTTTTTATTTCATGACTTCATAACGTGTTTTGTATCGTTATTGTAAAGAGAATTCAGGGCGTATTGAACATTTAATTATATCCACATCATCTCCGGCAATATAATTGATTTCATTTGATTTTAATTTATTCATTACGTTTTTCTGATGCAACTGCCTATCAATTATTTCAACCCTTTTTAAACACAAAATTCGTTCCAGTCATAGATTTCCCCGTAAAAAGAGCCCCCCAAAAATCTTTTAAACGAATAAAATGGCACAGGGCTTTTATTTTGAATTTTATGGTGCTTTCTGGGAATGTGTACCAAAATCATCCGACCACATTAATTTCATACAATCGATATCACTTTGCAACTCACCAGTTGCAGGCGATGATACTGGGCAGGTTTCTTTGAATTTTGACTGTCTCTACGAACTGCCGGAAGCTGTGATACAAGGGCTTATCCAGAAAATACTTTGTAACGCATTTCAATTCTTCCTCCTTTGTCATGACCTGAATTCCTGGAAAGGGCATCTCTGATGTTTGGCATTAAGACGTCAATATTTGATCTCACGATACCTTTAAATTAAACATGTCATTTCTAAGAAACGTACACCGAAATAGAAGGGGACTTAAGTTCATGTTACGAACAAGCTGTACTCAGAAACACAACTCAAAAAGCCGAGTTTATTTCGTATTTATCATCATATTTTAATACACCTCACTGTGGGCAACAATGTCGGGGCAGATGCAAGCTTCCTCTCGGCGATATAAAGATAAAGGCGACTTTCAAATTTATACCGACTTTCTTGATGCAGCGAGGAAAGAAACAAAAAACAATGAGTCGAGTTCAACTGACACAGCTGCAGGGAGAGAAGAACAGGAAGACGAAGATGACAAGTCAATTCAAACGATCAACAATAGTCTACAACAACAAAATGTTAACACAAACGCATTACTTCCGGTTTTCTTTGTCGTGACTTGAAATTCTTTGAAGGGCATCTCTGAAGTCAACGTATTGAATGTCCAAATTTGGCATTAAGAAATAATATTTGATGGCTTTGATCAGACAGTGCCTTACTGTAAATGCGTCATTTGAATTCCAAGAAAAGTACACCGAAAGCGAAAGAAGCTCGAGGTCGTGTTATAAACAAGCTGTATATAGAAATACAGCTCAAAAAGTTTATTTCGTATTTATCTTATTTACAACTCGCTGTGGGCAACGATGTCGGAGCAGAGTCAAACTTCCTCAAGCGATCAAGAACTACAGCGACATAAAGATAAAGGCGACTTTAGAATCTATACCGAGTTCCTTGATGCAGTGAGGGAAGGAACGAAAGCGGAAGTGGTTGAGTGTCTCTAGCAGCTGCTGAAGAGTTCAGCTGAGACAGCTTCAGGGAGAGAAGGAAAGAAAGACGAAGATGACAAGTCAATTCAAACGGGCGAATCAACATCGTACAGGCAGAAGCTTTTGAAGGCTCTCGCAAAGGAAAACGTCGGTACAGTGTGGAAGCTAATTGCAGAAGGTAAAAAGGATGATGTGAAGTCTCTTGAAACTCTGAACAGGGTGTGTGAAACCGTTGCGAAGCATGAGCGTCTGAAAGAAGCTAATTTTTTCAAGTGGTTATGGGGCAAACTGTGGTCACAAATACGATACGGATGCTGTAATAAATGCTGGGAGGAAGAACAGTACCAAACAGATTTACAACGCGACGAGGAGCAACAGTGGATCAAAATACTTTCCGATCCACTATATATTAGTTTGGAATGGTTATGGAGGAACAATCCAAAACGTGAAACACTGACCTCTACAGCGGGAAACGTAAATAAGTTTGAAGGCGTCATTGAAGCTGCCCTACATGACGCGCATCTCTTGGAGAAAATTGCCTTGTACGAGCATTATTACAGTCGAGATGAATACACAAAACGAGCAGAGGAATATGAGAAATTTGCCGCCGATGTTGTTGATGGTAGTAACGTGGACGAACTTCACGTAATTATGGATATCGAAGGAACTGGGTGTTTACTGGAGAAGAAGCCGAATGATTTTAACCAAAGTCTGAGTCTACTTAAGATTGCCGCTGATAAAGAAAGAAAGATGGTATGTGCTTGCTCATTTTGAACTCGTTAATACACCGCCTGCCGTCCGCCGCCCGCCGCCCGCCGCCCGCCGCCAGCCGCCGGCCGAGTCCAATTTGGCCGCAGTCCTATGACTGCCTTTCATCTAGTTATTTCCAGCACGTAGTCCTATTACCAATAAAATTCCAGACGACCATTATAAAAAAATTGGCGTGCAAGTAGTAATAGTTGTTTAATCGCCACCTAACACCGCCCGGGTTGTTCAAAACACGATTAGGCTAACCCAGGATTAGCGTCAATTTTGAATCCAGTTAAACAACTCAACAACTGAAAATTTTCCAAAGTTTTCTGCCCTTCAGTTTTGAATTTAACTTGTCTACACTGCTAGATACAAATGACCTTTTGAAAACATTTTTAAACAGAGAAATGAAATCCTCGGTTAACTTTTAATCCAGGATTAGCGTTAATCGGCTTTCGATCAACGGGTCCCAGAGACTACTTGTTACCTTTGCTACCCCTGGGTCACAACAGCCGATTTTCTACAAGGGGTTTACGTTGGGGAGGGTTATCATAGTGGTCATTAACAGCAAGAATGAAACCATGCATTCTAAAAAATCACCGTAAAAAGATTCGAGAAAGCTGACGTTTCGAGCGCTAGCCCTTCGTCGGAGCGAATCAAGGGATTGTGGGTAGTGTGTGGTTTTATATAGTAGGAGGAGCTCCGCCATTGGTGGAAATTTTGTGACGTGAAAAACAAATGTAAATTAGTTGAATGAAAAGCGTTCGTTAATTCCGTGGGGTTTGAGAGTGCCGATTCGAAAGATGATTTTTTGTTCTAAGTTTTTACGGCTTTCTGTGTTGCCCTGGTGTAGGGAAACGGAAAATAAGTGGGGGTTGTGAAAAAATTCTGCCAGTTTCGGGGTCGTTTTTTCACAACCCCCACTTATTTCATTCAAACGTGACAAAAATATAGGCAACTTTCTAGTTACGAGTACACTGAAATCTGACGATGAACCAGGAACTTTTAAATGCGCACGCACACGATGCAACACTTGTCCTTTCATTCACAACGCCAACAAAATAACGGGACCTAAACGATCTATTAAAATCACTGATCGTTTTACATGCACCTCCGTAAATGTTATCTACTGCATAACATGTACTTTTTGCAAAAAGATATACATTGGCGAAACAGGGAGGAGACTGGGCGACCGTTTTCGAGAACATCTCCGAGACGTTGAAAAAAATGACAAAGACTCATCCAAACCAGTCGCGCGTCATTTCAATCTTGCTAACCATTCTAAGCAACACATGACAATGTGTGGCGTTTCCCTACACCAGGGCAACACAGAAAGCCGTAAAAACTTAGAACAAAAAATCATCTTTCGAATCGGCACTCTCAAACCCCACGGAATTAACGAACGCTTTTCATTCAACTAATTTACATTTGTTTTTCACGTCACAAAATTTCCACCAATGGCGGAGCTCCTCCTACTATATAAAACCACACACTACCCACAATCCCTTGATTCGCTCCGACGAAGGGCTAGCGCTCGAAACGTCAGCTTTCTCGAATCTTTTTACGGTGGCTAATTTACCTTATCGACTCAGTCGATAAAATCAAATTCTTGTGCTTCACCCCCACCGACGCAGCACCACAGTTTCTCTAGAAACTAACCCCATTCATTCTAAAAAATCGTCGTCTCTCAATTTGCAGTTTGTGGCGAGTCCCAAGTGTCAGCGTATTCTCGACGAGATCGTTTACTTTGAGTGGCCACATTGGCAGGATATAGGCCGAGTAACTAAGTTTGCATGGTCCATTTTCCAACTTGTCTTTGTCGTTATTTCGTGGGTGGTTTACATTCCCGTTCGACTGATGCGAAGGTCTCCTTGCTGTGACAAAGATGGCAGAGGCTTGTGGGCATTTAGAGAGATGTACGAGCATCCATACTCGAAGTTTATCAACCACACCATGTGGTACCTGGTTTTTCTGATTCTCATAATGTTTACCTCTTCTGAAAATGCGTTTTCGACAACGGTGACAGGTCTGGTATCGATCGGTATGTCACGTGATTATTTCTGATGTTATAATTAAAATTATACAATAATTATAATAGCTATTGCCAATTATACCAGTAGACCACATGGAAATGTAGTCATTATATAAAAGCAATATACCACAGATTTCTAACGTTTATCGGCCGGTGCAAAATGCGGTATGTTCTTGCAACATCCCACCTGATTTATTGAGCTGATACACCATAGAAATTCGTGGTTCTTAAATAATCTGTAAATTGAAGGATAGCATAAAAGATTGCTTATTTTTATTTTATTTGTTTGGAATACCCTTTCTTAACAGACACCTCTATAAGACGGACAATTCTATAAGACGGACACCTGGTGTTGGTCCTCTCTAAGACGGATGTATAGAAAATATTATGACGATCACAAGGGTCGCACTTGCATTTAATTCACATGCTATATTATACTTGTCTCCGTGGGATCTGGGGAGGCGAGAGTCAAATATTTGAAGAAGCAGTGTGTCTTGCCGAAATAAGCAAGGGTTAAGCAAAGGCGCCATGTTGTTCATGGCAAAAGCATGGAGCAATTTGAGAACTATATCAACCAATATATATAAAGCCAAGGATCAGCGCTTATTTTTCTTCTCGATACCGTGTTTGAAAATTATTTGTTTATTACTTATTCAAGTCGACTTAACCCTCGGATGTACAAGAGGGGCTGGATGCCCCCCCCCCCCCCCCGGCCTCATTTTCAAGACCATTTATGATTAGCATATGCTGTCTTCCTTGAGTCACATTTTGTTAAAGTTTGGCGACAACCGGTTGCTATGGTAACGAGATATGACGTCATAAGTCACATCAGTGAAGTCAAGCCATTTTGAATAAAAATGCGTGTTTTCACCTTTGTTTAATTGTATGTTATTTTGCAACTCTAGCAAAAAATATTTGCAATGTCCGCATTTTTCCGATAAATTTGAATTTTTAGTAAAAACCAAGATGGCGACCATCTTGGCGTCCATTTTGGATGACGTCACGGACCCCAGAAGCGCCACAACCCATAATATTTACCCCTCCTCCACTGCTTGTACCACGGTGGGGGTATACGTTTGCGTGTACGTCCGAGGGTTAAAAACCATTTTCAATTTAGAGCTAATTAATATTTTGGTTGCCAATTTTCATACCGTTCCAATTGAAATACATGTAGTTAAAAACTAGCCACAAATATCTTCCATTATTTTAAATTCCTTTCAGATTACGTGGTGTTGTGTTTTGTGATCGGCCTTTTCGTACAGGAATTCCTAGAGGCACAAAGACAGGGGTGTTATGTTTACTTATCAAAATGGTGGAATGTTGTCGACACAGTGATCATCCTATTCTTTTTGGTGGCGTACGCGGTATGGCTTTTTTCGTGGGTCAGGTTTGGCAAATGGAAACCAGAAAAACCTGAATTTATCGTAGCCGATGTGTTGTACGCAAGTGCCACCGTTGTGGCCTACTTTCACTTGACGCATATTTTCCAGGTAATTTGATAGCATCGTCTCTAGAGGTTAGATCACCAAAAGACACAAAATGGGCTGTGACTGGTTCGCAGGAGAAGAATTGGCACAAATGGGCAATATGCTTCGTAAACTGTAAAACAATTTCGACGCCATGTTCTCTGTAAATCTGTCAATCTTGCGTGAGAAACTTGAGCGCTTTTCATGGTGGCTTAGGTGTGCTATAACATAGGTGAGAAAAAAGCCTTAATTTTCGCATGTCACTCCCGTCTAGTTTCCCGAATAATCACTGTTTCTGTGATTTCGCTGTACACCTAAAACTTTATCTACATCTACATTTTCCAGATAGACTCCGTTCTGGGTCCTTTACAACTGTCGTTGTACAAGATGCTTAAAGACGTGCGTCGATTTCTTTTTATCTTCCTTGTGCTTTATGTATCGTTTGCTACTGGCGTAGTAAAGGTGTACTCCTACTATGTCGCTTCACATATCGAGCTGCAGAAGCAGAACGCCACAATTTACACGGAGCACGTTCCGTATGCCAAGTGAGTGATTATTTACTTATACCCTGGTTGCAAGAAGCGTTTATGGGCTCTCGTATGGAGTCTCCCAGGAAAGCGAATAGCGAATAGGAAATCACTCACTTCATTCCCTTACCGTACGTGCATTTTTGTTACATTTATTGTGAGCACATGAGTCAAGTCAAGTCAATTTTTATTTAACTCACACAGGACATAATATACATAGAGGTTAGGATAATTTATACAATTGTGTCTAACAAAATCATGGATACAATACATATTGTAGAATAGAAAAGTGTCACAGTAATTTACAATTCCTATGTAAAAATAAAAGGGGAAGAAATATTCAGGAGAAGAAAGGACAATAAGCGCATGAAGTCCTTAGTATCTGTTTGTTTACTCCCTGTCGCACGTTTTTGCCAAGTGTTGTGATAATGTGATGCTATGGTATCGCGATATGACCGTGACGTCATTGGAAAAAATACAAACTGCTATCAAATGGCAGCAAAATGTTAAATTACATCATATTTTACAATTCTACAATTTCCGTACTTGTACTTTTTCGATAACTTAATACTTTTGGTGTAAAATCCAAGATGGCGGCCAACTTGGCCCCATTTTGGAAAAAAAACTTTAACATGCAAGGCTGATCAGACAGCAAATTCGTTCTATTTCTTTTAATAAGATTTGCCCGATGAGACAAAACTAACCTTCATCAGGGGCTAGGAAAGCTAAGACATGACGTTGCAGATCCCCACCGGCACCATAACCCTTAATATTTACCTTAATGTTTAGAGAACATCGCAAGCTATCTATTAAAAGTCAAATCTTGTCGAATAATTGTATCATCCTTTAAAGCCAATGGGAGGAGGGTTGCAATCACCCCATCCAACCCCCCCCCCCCCTTCCTCCACCATTGTACCCGCACGGTAAGGGTTTAAGTTTGTGTGTGCGTCTGAGTGTTAAGGTGGCTGAACACAGTTTGCACGTTCTCTTCAATTTCAGCTGCTTACGTGAGTCAGCGTGCGCCGACTTTTGAGAAAAACAAAACGTGTGGCGCCTATTCAGCGATCATTTATTTTGCTCAGCGTGGATCGCGAAAGTGTTGTTTTTCGTCTTCAAATCAAACAATTTGTTGTTCGTAAAAATGTTTGTTGAATCAATAGATATTTATAGAACCATTGAAGAAATACACTGCCTTTTTGGACGTTTTTGTCTTTGGATCGAGAACCCAGCATTCTCGTCCCCAGAGCTCCACGGTTCTTTTAAATTGGTAACGGACAAAAATTTGAATTTTTTCATTGGCCGTTTAAAAATGAATGCGCAACAAGGTAAAAAATTTTACGCTTCTGCCATAAGGTTCTCCTTCTGGTTGAATTTCAAATGTTGAAGTCCTATGACGACTACATCAACACATTCAACATCAACTCATTCAACGACCAATGTCACCTAGGTTTGTTTGGTTTAGTAGGTAAAGATACGTCTGCTAAATTATAAAGTATAACGGGAATTGATTGTCGCTAAATATGAGCTGTTCGTTTCCGAAAATAATCAGTATGTGTCTAGGAAGACGAAGCTATAAGCGCCACGAATATTAAAGAAGTATGTTGCTTGCAACAGGGACGAGTATAAAAGAAGAAGCAGAAATCCTGAAGAAAGCCCAAGGGTGAAAAGAAATATTACCACCAGGTTATCCATAACAACAACTATGAGCAGTGCTATCAGTGCTATCAGCACTCTCGTAAGCAAGTTATATTTTCTTTATTAGGTGGTACTCTTTGCTACAACTTGAAATACAAATCTAGGGAAACGAAGGTCACTCGAAGCCCAATATAATTAAAGTAACATGAAACGAATGCAAAACAATTGTTCGATGAATAAGCCTAATCAATGACCACAGCGCGTCCATCATTAAACGTAACTGTCCCATCAACTGATTTGGTCGGATATGATAACGTTTAGTGGCGAAACGAGAAATACACAGCTTCCAAACGAAAGAAATCGGTTGAATTATCGAGGATTTTCTAAAATCAGTAGGCAAAATACAAAGACAATCTTTCTTCTAAATAACAGCAGCACGTATAGAGCTTTTCTTCTCTCTTTTCCAGCGCGATGTTTTCCAGTAATTGTTAAGACCTGTACAGTCCTTTCGAACGCCATTCCTTTCGTGTGTGCATTCTCGTCCCCAGAGCTCTCGTTTCGTTTGGTTGAGCTCTGGGGTCGACAATGTTGTGTGTGGTTTTATTATTTCCGGTTTCTGGTATTGAGCAAGCGCAATAGTACATTAATGCATTAGGCATGCGCTAACGGATGTCGTGGATTTAACGACATCCGGAAGGCACTGTTCCCAGAGCCTTCATTATTTCCGCTGACCAAACGAAGGCTCTGGGGACGAGAATGAGAACCCAGTCAAATGCAACGCATGGGCAGTTGACCAAAAAAATGTGACTGGATGTTTTAGCAACTTTCCTCGGAAACGTGCTGATTTCTACGGAACCACTGGTTAGAATTTCATGAAATTTGGCACAATAATAGTTCCGAATATGCCGAACGCACCTGCTATCAAAAATTTGAAATCTAACAAAGGAGATTTTTACAAAACGCAAACACTTTAAACCACAAATTACGAAAGATCCGTCCGTCAAAATTACGTGAGACCAGTGTTAACATGCGAATATTTTTACGAGTTTACTGTGGACAAATGATGGACAAAATCTAACGACTAGATTTTTCTGAAAATAAACGAAACCAAACATACCAAAATATTGATCCCTCAGACGAGACATTTGCTCCGTGCGTGAGCGCTATTGTTTTGGTTTTGGATCTCTTTTGTTTTAGCTTTTGTTTTAGTTTTAAGAACGGTATGCATAACTAATGTATGGGGTTATACGGAAATCTTTCCGATCATTTACTATCTTACTTGTTTATGTAACCTTCAAGCGCGGGGTTACCTTGATCAGTATAGCCGTGATTTTCGTTTCTCTCATACTCACCGCTAGGCCATGCACTGACAGACGAGCAAGCGAACGTAAACACGATGCCGACCAAAGGAAACCAAAATGCACTTAGTCGAAGTATCGTGCGGCTGAAAAGTGCAAAATGACGGAGGTTTTTCGCTCGAACCAAAGCAAATTTTCCACCAAATTGTTTACTAGATTCCAGTTTTTCCAAAACCGAGCGTGGATGTTGACATTGCGCCTGTTAAAACGAGTTAGAACAGGATAGAACGCTTAAAGCGATGACCGCGCGGTCGAACTCCATACAAGCCTTTACACTATATATAGGCAAATGTCACCAAATTTTTTGCCATGTATTGCAGGCTGATTTACAATCCACCGTGTTGCTATGGCAATACCCTAAAATCTCAACAAACGCTTAGGTACAGTGAAACTGTGTTCAGCCACCTTAAATGAGCTATGTCCTGGGAATTTCGACGTTTTGATTTCGGAACGGTGTTAAAATTAAAAGTAAGTACATATTTCTCCTCGGATGCCAAGAAGAAGAAATCAAGATATTAAGTGAGACTGATTAACTATGGAAAAACAAATTGGGCAATCCATTATCCTGGGAAAATATCCGTTACTAATAAAGACACACCAAATGTATTCCATGCACTGTGTTTTAGTCAATTTATTCCTTGGTAGCTCTCTTTCCGTGTGAACTTAGGTCATGGTTTGGAATCGCACTGAAAGTGTGACGCTTTCTTGTTGATAAGTGCAAAAATTGCTCTCGAATTGATAACAATGTTAAAAATCCATATAATATTTATTTCGTATATTAACATTATAATGTATAAAAATGTCATCAGTATATAAAATTTGATAAAACCGTCAGTCCTTTCTAACAAGTGCATTTTATTTCTCAATTTTCAGCCACGTCGACGCATTAAAAAGCTTGTTTTGGTTGCTCCTCGGTGTCATTGAAGAAGAAAAGATAATTGCGAAAGACCCTTTGTTTTATCTTACGTCTTTCTTTGGTCAACTGTTTTTTTATGGTCTACGTGGTCTGCATGGTGATTGTGGCTTTAAACATGTTGATCGCCATGATGAACAGCTCTTATGATAGGATCATGGTGAGAGTAGTCATTCATTGTTTGCCTCTAGACCCATTCCCTGGTGAAAAGATTGTAGATAGTGTTCCATTTAACCAATCTAAATCCGGATTCTGCGATCGAAAATTCGATTTTCCGTACCATTTAGGGACAAACCAATCTTGGATTACAAACTGAATACTCCAGGTCCGGAGGTGGATCGTTAAGATTGCTACCTGAATCTGGTTTCAGATTGTGCGTTCCATTTGGCGAACTAGTTTCCGATCATACCAGTGGGCGAAGGGTGGTAGCACTAGAATGGGAGTGATAAATCTAATGGCGCAATTTTGCGGTTTTTGTAAGTTGTTAAGACCATCTCACACAGGGAAGCAATAATCGAAGTGCAGTAAGATTGCTGGGAAAATCATCAATAATTGACAGTGTACATAGGCAATTTTATTTCGATATTTTGGTTAATGTTTTCTTGTTTTCTTGTTAATGTAATATCCATATACAGTCGCCTTGATGTAGGTTATTTTCTCTTGAGCGATCTAGTGTCAACTGAAAGTCGGACTGCCTGAATCTGAATCTGGTTTCAGATTGTGCGTTCCATTTGGCGAACTAGTCTCCGATCATTACCAGTGGGCGAAGGGTGGTAGCACTAGCATGGGAGTGATAAATCTAATGGCGCGATTTTGCGGTTTTTGTAAGTTGTTAAGACCATCTCACACAGGGAAGCAATAATCGAAGTGCAGTAAGATTGCTGGGAAAATCATCAATAATTGACAGTGTACATAGGCAATTTTATTTCGATATTTTGGTTAATGTTTTCTTGTTTTCTTGTTAATGTAATATCCATATACAGTCGCCTTGATGTAGGTTATTTTCTCTTGAGCGATCTAGTGTCAACTGAACGTCGGACTGGAAATTCAAAAGATCGATATTTCGAGCAAGGATCGAAGCCCTATGCAACTGCACATATACCCAGCTTCATAATCCACTGGGCGTGAAAACAAACTTTTTATATATTTTTTTTTCTGTTCTAGGACAATGCAAGTGTTGAGTGGAAGTTCTCGAGAGCCCGGATGTGGTTGGAGTGGATCGACAAAGGCAATACGATGCCAGTGCCTATTAACCTTATCTATTACCTCCTTTACTTGGTTGTGCGACTTTTTTGCAATTGCTTCAGAATCTCAAAAGATAAATGCCAGTGCTGTAACGAGGTTAGAATTGTTTTACACTAGGACGAGCTTGCATGAGCTATGTGACGTAACAAAGGATAAATGCTTTAATTTGTTTTTAGTGGCGCCCTTTCTAGGTGCCGAATGTAGCTCGGTAGAAGCCTCTTATATCTTAACAACAACAACAATCATAATAACAAATATAATATTTATTGAGCATACCAAAATCACCCTAAACTTTAGCCCAACTGTTAACAATTAGGTTTGAAAGATCCCAATACTGATAAAATGTATGTTTCGTTCAGGCATCTGAGAAAAGGAATTTGATATAGTCGGCAAATAAAGACAGTTACATAATATGTAATTGCCATGAGTATCGGATTCATGTTCATGCTGAGCTACAGCCCAGCTCATGTTAAGCTGTTTAATTAAAGAAACTAACTTAGAATACTTTGTTATAATTCTTTCTTCTTTCCGCGTAGTTTAAAAACACGAATTTCCTTTGGATTAGCTACTACATATTTTTTACAGAAAGGGTTGACCTCCAGCTTGAAGTGTCAACTGTCACTTCCAAATCGCCTGATGTTGTCATGTGCCGAAGATAAAATGCAGAGTGAAAGAGGGGCTCTTTAAGAAAAATGTTCTCGCAAGGCACCTTTCTTTTATTAAGGTTCTTGTGTCAGTGAATGGATTCTTTAATCCTCGCATACGTTCTCATGCCAATTTATCTCTTTGTTTGCTGTCGCTTTCTTACTCTCATCTAAGCCTTGCAGATAGCTCTTACAGTATTTGTGTGTGTGTCTACTGCACATGTACACGTAGACACTATGCTGTTGTTGGTGTCACAGGAAGTTTATTAACCGGACGTTTGTTACCAGGACGTTGTTAAGATTAGAACTGCTAACATCAGAATGACAGCTGTAACATTGATGCAATCCATTTATCACCAGGCAACCAGAAAGAGATCGCATATCAAATTGACTAAACGTTAATGGCACGAGACCTGAATCACGCAGACCTTTTCACACTTGCTACAGACTAAATTCTGTAAAAGACGACACTTCGAACATCAACACCTTTGAAACTTCAAATATTTTGTTCTTTTAAGACGTAAAATTGATAAAGTTGGCCGAAGAAGAACAAACAAGAGCATAATAAAGGCCGCGCGTGACAGTCGTTTGGGTTAAAAATATCATTGCACCCACTAGGTAGACTCCAAAATTTCGGATAGACTCCAAAATTTTGGGTAGACTCCAAAATTTCAAAAGAAGAAAGGTTGAATTGACTGTACATCCCAAAATTTAGCAGCGGGTAGTAGACACAACTTAGTTATATATTCCTTACGGGATTGCTTGCTTATTTTTTATTTTTTTTTATGTATAGCAAGGTGAGGAAGAACAGGGCACTGGAGAATCGGTATGTTGATCATTAGAGCAGTTTTCATTTGAGTGTCGTAAAACTAAAACCAAGGTAATTATTCTGACGAATCACAGCAGTCGTAAGCAATCCAATGAACCAATCAGAGCTCGAAGCAATTACATGTCGCCGGCGCCAAGCGCGGGAAAACGCGTGCGAGCAAGTCACGATTGGTTTTGGTTTTACTTCTGATTGGTCGAGAAAGTGGCGCGAAATTTTTTAGCCAATCACAAAGCGTAGCAATGAAAACCAAAGCAATTGTGTAATAACTTTCGACACTCAATTGAAAACTACTCTAGTAGTGATTGAAAAGTGTTATTGTTATGGAAAAAAAGAGCCATTTTAAAATGCTATGGTGTGGTCAATAAAATAAGTAAACTATTTAACTATCATGGGCCGAAATTTCGTAGCAGTAGAATAGATTTAAACATTATTCCAAAACCACGACACAACGTTTGAGTTTATAAAACATGTTTCCGATACTTCAGTATCCCTCGTCAGTTCATGAACTGATAGATACCGAAGTATCCGAAACATGTTTTCTAAACACAAACGGTTGTGTCGTGTTTCGTGTTTTTGAAATGTTTAAGGTGGCCCGACTGCATGGGTATTTTGGCGACACAACATCCCAACTTTGAAGGGCTGATGCTTCACTGTTTGAGCTCGTTCAGGCAAGCTGCATTACACATATACTACAGTCGAAATGAACTTTCCAAAAAAAGTATATTTGATTGACATTGGTGTTACCATAACAACGATCTGATGACGTCATGGTTTTTGCCTATTGGCAATTTTTTCACCATCTAGACCTAAGGTTTTAAAACGACTGCATGCCGCTTATAATCTAGATGTAAGTCTTCAAGACTGCAAAGTTTGAAAAAATTCTGAGAGCGTTTTCGAATAAAATTGGGTTGAATATTTTCCATCAAAAATTTAAAGATAAGCATTACTTTCTGTTAATTCGTCGATGCCAGCGTTTTCCTGACAAATTGAAACAATATTTTCACCATATATTATTCATGTACCGTAAAACTACATTCCTTGAAAGTTTCCTCCTGTTTGCTTCACTAAATTTCAGTTGATGTGATCAGAAGCAATGTCTTTTAAAAATATGCTCATTCTACTCACGGAAGTAACACTTTCGTTAGAAAAGCCTTTTATTTAAAAACTAGTGGATGATTTTTTTTTAAATCTTTTGATCTACAGTTTGACATGTAATGCACACTATCTCTGTAAATTTCATGTGCATTGAATCATTTTTAAGGGCGCGACATAAAATTAAAAATGATAGGGGACTTTTTCATTTGTCTTCCAAAGTTTCATTGCCGTATAATTTGTTGAGAGGTGGTCTATTTCAGGACTTTCTCTTTTGTCTACATTCTACATTTTTGCACACTTTTGAATGTAGCTTTATGGCACATAAATAATATATGGTGAAAATATTGTTTCAATTGGTCAGGAAAACGCCGGCATCAACGAATTAACAGAAAGTAATGGAAATTTTTTAGTTTTTGATGAAAAATATCAACCCAATTTTATTGGTAGTTTCTTGGTGTTGCGGATGGTGTGATCACCAAATGGCGTTAAACAAAAAATTCAAAAGACACTGAACAATACCCACACCACAACACAAAAGCTAACCAACAATGGCTTCCGCAACACCAAGAAACACCCATTTTATTCGAATAGTCGCTCTCGTAGAATAAGAAGCATATAGTCGTTTTAAAAGTTCAGGTCTAGATGTTGAGAAAATTACCAATATGCAAAAACAATGACGTCATCAGATCATTGTTGTGGTAACACCGATGTCAATCAACTCTACCTTTTTGAAAAGTTCATTTCATCTCTAGTATATGTGTAAAGCATGGTTGACCGAGCTCAGACAGTGAAGTTTCAGCCATTCAAAGTTGGAATGTTATGTCGCCAAAAAGCCCAGTCGAGCCACCTTAAAATTTAACTATTACCGACCGTCAACTTGAATCTCGCTGAATCTCACGTTTTCGCAAAAAAAGGTGATTGTAAAACATTTATACCTGATTTGGTTTCAGAGAGACGAGAAAAGGGAAAGAAAGGAGGTAAGTTAAAGCAGAGTTAACCATAATATTTACTTACAAATTAATCGTTCAGGCAACTTGAAGTAGCAGCTAAGAACTTTAATGGGGGGCTAAGAACTTTTAAGAGGAGCAGCTAAGAACTTTTAAGGGAAGCAGGGGTGGTGTAGTGGTGAGAGCACTCGCCTCCAACCAATGTGGCCCGGGTTCGATTCTCGGCCCCGTCGTCATATGAGGGTTGAGTTTGTTGTTGGTTCTCTCCTTGCTCCGAGAGGTTTTTCTCCGGGTACTCCGGTTTTCCCCTATCCTCAAAACCAACACTTCCAAATTCCAGTTACATCTGGAAAGTGTCCCCAATTAGAACTCGCGTGCTAAATACCTTTGACACTTAAAAACTAAAGTGATTTTAATAATTAAAAGTGATTTAATGTATTTATGTCATATTTTCACGCGTATAAGGGAACTATCAAATAATGTTAAACTAAGAACAATTTGTTTCAGTCCGAACGACTGTTGGTTTAATTTTGTCTTATGTTACCAATATAGAGACGGATGAAGACGATGAAAGATTTGATTGTGAGATACCTAAAAGAACGCTACTTTGGAAAAAACGAGACGGAAAAAGACATAGAGGACAGTACAGATGTGGCACACGGAAGAGGAAAAGCTCCAAAGCATATTGAAGACAACATCAATCTATTGAGGAGGCTAGCAGATCGCCAGTTGAAAGAACTGGCCGAGCTTAATAGGAAGTTCGAAAGCCTGGTTAAGTGAGAATCTATCATATCGATACCATAACATCCTGATAAGGCCCACGAGCAAAGGTTAGTTGGTCGCTCTATGAGTACCGGAGAGCGAAAAATCTATATATCGACAACGTTGCATTCCAATGCGAGAAAAGAACAGATATTTGGCAATTATGTGCAGTCATATACGTCTGCAGCCATGTGATGATAGAGAAACACCCTCATCATTATCATCCGAACTATGCCTAAATGGCAGATCGTTTCGATGATCAAAATACCCACCATGGAAATCACGTGTACGGCACATCAGAAGAACTGGCCAATTTGCATTATGTTTGTATTCACAAATTTCCTATTTCTATTCAAAAACGATTGGACACACCACCTTGTTGTCGTTACACTTTATGTGAAGTTTCTTTTTAGCGTTAGCGACGAGCAATATGCAAATTAATTTAACAAAGTTTTTCAAGTTGATTGACATAGCTTTGTTCGTGCACAATAGAAAATCGTATGACTTTTATTAGGGTATCTTTTTTTTTTCACTCGTCGCTTCACAGGGGAGACCAACAAACCTCTGCTCTTAGGGTATTGGACACGCTACTTTTGAGTATTTTATTTGTTCGTTTGCTTGTTTGTTTGTTGTTCTTCCCTTTTTTACATAGTCTCTTAAACATCCGGAAATAGTCGGAAAATAGTCGGGAAATAGTCGGAAGTCAGAAAAAATCAGCCGCAAATTACTCAACCGGTTAGTCGAGTTTATTATATTTGAATTATAGCTACGTTTAACATGTAAAAGTTCCACACAAAAAAAATCAGTTTTTAATTTTCATAAGTAAGGTTTTCATGACTAAATAGAATTCCACAGAAAAATCGCTAATATTAGATTTATCGAAAACCAAACAAAAATGAAACAACCGAATTAGTTATTGAAGGATGGTAGTTGTAAATCAATTTTCAATTGTGAAATAAGTATTGTTAGTTTCTAGTAATTAAAAGCATTTGATATAGGCTTAAGACGATTTTCCTTATTTTTTATAGTATAATATCCTAGTACACAGGGTCCAACAAAATAATTTCAAAAATAGAACTACGTTTTTATTAAAAACGTTCAACGATAGAACGTTCAGTTCCTTGCAGCAATTTTAAATGACGTTTTATCATGAAAACACCTGTTATAGTGTTAACTCTATTGTTGTAGTAACGTAAGGAAATCTACAGCGACATATCTGGCGCGACCCGTTCGACCAAACATTTCAGAAATTCTGCTACAGAATCGAAAGTAACGAACCATTTAACCGAAATTTTCAGAAATCCCGGGATGGAAACCAAATGGAACGGAAATTTTTGGGAAGAATGTTTAAAAAATTTTGGAATACCTCGCGAGGTTGCCCTCTTTTCCTGTTCTATTTCATTTGCCGCCAAAATTTTTAGAAATTCTAATCGCAATTAATTAGTAGGTTGAAAGGATCGCGCCCATCGACACTCAAAGTTATTGAGTTCTTTTGTTTATACTTTTATAGTTGTATTTGTTGTGATAATTTCTAAGCTATAAATGACGTGATTTAAACAGTCTATTGTATTTAGTTAATAGTACGTTAATGGCGGTTACATGTAGCAAATTTTGGGTGCAAAAGGAACTGTTTGTGACGTAAAGTGATGTAACGACAGTTGAGTGTAAACAGTAATATTGAGACACGCGTGGGACACGATTAGTTACACGCAAGAATACAATGTTTATCTTCGCCTTAGGAAATGACTCATAGCAAAATGAAAAGGAATAATTGTGTATCTTAATTACAGCTGTATAATTTGGACGGATTTACGCATAAAGGCGTAGTAAAGGCGTATATCCGCATAACATGAATGAAATAGCTGAACATTGCAAATTTAGGCAGAATAGAACAGAGAATGAATAAATGAAACACATCGAAAGGCGCAATAAAGAAAAAGAAACCACATACACAGTCCTGAGTGTTTGTTGAACCAGCGAAACGGAGATTTTCCCTAAACGCAGTGATAGATTCCGCAAAAGCACCATATGGTAAGCCTAGTGACTTGTTTAGTTAATTCTGTAAGCGTCGTCATGGAAAAATTCTTTATTTAAATAATTTTTTATACTTTTTAAATACTTTTTTTAAATACTCCTTAATACTCTTGCATAAAAGGTCCGTCGGTTAGCTTATGTTTAGTGTATTTTAATCGTCGTGCTTGTGTTCTTTTGTGATCTGCATTATTTCACATGTATCGATAGAAGTATTTTTCTATGCCAAAAATGGTCCACAAATTTCTTTCTGGGTCAACATGACTGTAAATACACAATAATTTTTCTTCCCCAAATTTTATTCAAAAATTCATCCTAAACCAAATACTATTTTTAATGTACTGTTTTATCAAGTTTAAAAACTCGAGGCGAAGCCGAGAGTTTTTACTCGAGTTTTTACACCAGATAACATACGTGCTTCTAATTTTTTGAACGACTTCAAAATCATTTCTCACAAAGCGTGTCCCTATGGAGAATAAACAACTATACTTTTGTGCAAAGAGGAAATTATCATACAAGAAAAACAAGTAGACTGATGAGATACAACAACTGTGCCACATTTAGACTGTTTTCACTCACGTGACCGGCGGCCATATTGGAGTGCTAAAACAATAGGAAATGTTTAAATAAGAATAGAGCTTATGTCCCGTAGGATTCGTTTAGGACACCAATATGGGGTGATGTCTAGATTCCATAGCTCAAAAGGAGGTCGGACATGCACCTTATTGAGACTTATATAACGGGTTAACTGGTTAGCTTTCAGTTGAGGTTGGGGGTGGCAGTTTATATAGTTAAATTTAGAACTAAGCAACCCGAGAAGCTAGGTGGTACAGTATGTAAGTCTGAACCTAGCTGAGGTCACAGGTTCAATCCTGAATGGGGATTTTAGATTTTCATTTTTACACTTAAAAACTTAATTTATTTAAAATAAAATTCTGAGTGCCGACATTACGTTATATAATTCTTAATAAGTGTCCAACCTGCTTCTGAACTATGGAAGGTAGACTCTACCCCAATATGGACGCCATTTGATTGTTTTGGGACACCAATATGGCCGCCATGACGTCATGTGACCCATACCAACTGGCTGACCATGGCGTCCCGTCTCAGGCTCCTGTCGAAAGTTTTGGAATTTTAAAGTTCTGAGGAAATAATCTCCTTAAAAATGCTTTATGCTATATGCTTGATAGTTAAGGTGGATAACACATTTCTTTTTTCAGTGGCAGAGAACAAATAGAAATAAGCGGTTTTCACCGCTGAATCCACTTGCTTACCTAACAATTTTCACGTGGGCACTGGTGTCATTCAAAAATACCGGTTTACTCGCTAAACTGTTTAGTGCTTAAAACCTGCGAGTAAAGCACAGAACACAAAACGTACAAAACAATACAGTGCAAGACAACAATAGGTAGAAATAGGTAGAAAACAAAGACAGGTTTTTACACCGAGGATAAGTTTTCGCCTGTCAGAGCAGGCACTGGGAATGAAGGTAGCATCCATATTTTAAACAAAATGGTTGCCGCGCTGATCGTCATGTGATTGGTTTTAATGATCATAGTTTCGCATTATCAAAACGATAACACACTTTTAAAGATCATTCAAAATGGAAGGAAAATGTTCGAAAGAATACTCACTTGCCTCTACAGTGGCAAAAGTTGAGACTTGATTAATGAAATCTTGCTTCAAGGACCTTCGATTGTTGACATCAGTACTCTGGGAACATTTTGATGTGACGACGTTCCCATGGCAAATTTTGACAGTTATGTTTACCCAAATTATAACTTTCCTGTTCTTTTTAGCATCATGCACTATTGATTTTGATTTATTTGGACTCAATTTTATTGCTTCCTAACATAATGGAAATCCAAGATGGCGGCCATTCGGAATCTTGTCGTAATTCCTACCTCACTTGACCTATTTTCTCTTAGAAATTTCTTGACGTCGGCTATAAACCCATCTTGAAGTTACGGATGGGGAGGGGAGGGGGCGGAGGAGGATAATGTGCATTACAAGGAAAACGAAATCATTAACGAAGCGGCGAAATAACAAGACCCTTATTAAACAAACAACTTCTATTTTCATGTTATAATCTCGCCTTTGAGTTCTAGGTACAATTAATTTGTTTTTAATATAGTGAGTTTTGTGTTTTGCATTGTTCCTTTGTTGATGCTATCTTTTTTAATCGCATGATTTTTAGAAATCGTGGAAGAATACTACGTAATAGCCCTTATCGTAGATGCATGAGTACGCCACGCCAATATATCAGCAGTTTCTCGCTTTCTTGACCCTATAGTCTCGTTTTAATGTTTATGCTTATCGTTGTCAGAGGTTCTCGTAAACATCAAAACGAGACTATAGGGTCAAGAAGGCGAGAAACCGCTGATATGTTGGTGTGGCGTACTTATCTACGATAAGGGCCATTGATTTCAGTTACTACGTTTAGAAGAAAGAAATCAAAAATGTATTATCAAACGTGAATATAATATTAATAATTTTTCATGCTAACAAATAAATGATAAAAACGTCAGAGATGAACCAGATATTGCTGTATTCCACTGTTCAAATAGCTGAAACACCAAATTGGACCTGAAAGTAAAGCTTCAGAAGACTTCATTTCCACAAGCAAAACCTCTTTAACATTACAATGAAGATTGCAGCGATGATCATCTTGTACCTGGTAGTTTTGATGGTTGGCTGCGCCGTAGCAACTGACGAAGATGAAAATCGCAAGTAGTGTGAACGGTCTCCTCATAGAGAAGGTAAGTTCATTTTTCACTCATTCTATTCTGAGTCACACTTTTGATCTCTCAGTTTAGTTTCTTTGTAGTTTTATGACGAGCCTCTCTTTGGGGATCTCAACCGAATGCGTGGAGACCGTATTCGTGAGTCAAAAACGATCGATACCAGCGAGCGGGGGGACCTTTTGTATGCTATTCCCTCTTACGTTTTGGACTTTTTACCATTTCAATGTGTTAGGTCAATAAGCAGCTTAAGTAGTCTTTAGCTAACCAACTGACTATCTTACTGACGAAGGGCTAGCTCTCGAAACGTCTGCTTTCTGAGCTTTTCATGCTCGTTGATGTGGCCAATTTACCTTGTTAATATGTCTTAAGGCGCGTTATTCTGTAGAATACTAATTGTCTTTTTTCAGTTAGTCGAGCGGGCGAGCTAATCACAAAAAAACAAGCTCGGTGAGACTGGAGCGAGCGAACGAGCCGAAGGGGAACTGGGGGAGAGGTGCCTCTTCCCGACCTTCCCTTGACTCGCATTACCTTCGCTCGATCACCGAGACCCAGGAGCAGATAATGCTGCCAAGAAAGTCGTGGAAACGGGCGGAAAAGAAAATCGGCAAAAGAAAAGTCGGGCTCTTACTTTCTTGCCTGCGGTGCTGCTAGCAGCCGAAATTGACCCCTTGAACAAACAAACATTCCACCCAGAAATATTACACAAATAGTTTTAAAAGTGTAAAATAAGGCTTTAGGTTAAAAGTGAAAGAATCCCCCCTTATAGTATAATTACCGCCGAGCGTGATACAAAGAAAAATCTGACACTCGACAATGAATCGACCTTCCGTAAGGCAGGTCGAATCCTCTGACCACCGAGCTACGAGAGACTTGTGATGAGCTAAGCCATTTGTCTTCACATTTTTATTGGTGTTACAGTACTTTTTATTGCAAGTTTGAAAACTGAAACTGTTGTAGGGTTCCAGCCTTAGATGTGGCAGCTTGTCAGTGTTTCATACAATGGAGTGGCAAAAGATGTGAATTAACCTGCCCAATCCAAGCAATAAGATCTCGCACACGGTCTGGAAACTAACGGTCTTCTAAGGAAACCTATGTTTGAATGTAATTACACTTCACATGTACATGTATGTGAAAAATAGCTAAAAAATAAAACATACTTGGATAATTGCTCTCCCACTGTAGCCCGTGATTATGAAGTATTGTAAAAATGCCGGAATGTATGTTTGCAGATAGATCTATGGGCGCCTTATAATCAGTCAAAATTTCCCGTTCAAATTTTCGGAATTTCGCTGGTCGAATGGAACAGATAAACTGAATACATGGAAATCACGTGCTCTGTTTCCAAGGCAATGCCGGGCTTTCACGAGCTTTTATGCAGCTTGACGTGTAGCATGAGAGACTAGACCCGAGGCAAATCGTGAATGGAATACAAAAATGTCGCAATTTCCGAAACTGATTCCATCAAAGTGAAGCTCAAAACGTAGTCTTGAAAAAACGGGCTTCGAACCCATGAGCCTGCAATACTGGTGCAAGGCTCTATCCATTTGAGCTACAATACAATAGAATATTCTATTGCCAATCCCCTGTGCAACTTTTTAAAATGTCAATTAAAAGCTAAAATTACAAACAAACAAACTTGAACTACGTGTCAAGCCAACTTGGAGTTGGGCAATTGTGAGAAGTCTCGATTTGTCATGTTCTTGACGATTCTCATGACCTGCTCATGACCATGTCATGGTCAGTCATGACATGGTCATGACTCAAGTGTCATGAGATTTTTCATCAATAAAAGGTATGATTTTTCACGACCACTTTTTACATGGGAATATCACTGCGAGAATCTTTCATTCTATTTACTTTTTCGTCCAAAGTTAACATATAGCATTATTTCGTATACACTGTATTGTGAAATGTTGTTGATTTGGATCAATTCTTTTCCGACCCCTCGCAAGGTAATGGACGTAGCTGTGGACTGTGACATCTCATGGTGTCTTTCCCGTGCACAGCAATAAGTTAAGTGAAAATAACTTCAAAACAAGACCGCGCATGATGCTAATGTGCTCCTGGAGCTTCAGTGAATAGGAATAACTTTCAAGTCCTCAAGTTCCCCTTTTGCCCATCTAAAGAGACCTTCACACCATCTCAAATAGCCTGTGAACATGCCTTCTGATTGAGGATAGGAGAAAAGAAAAGAAAAGAAAGGGAAAACTGGGAAGAGGGAAAGGGGGAGGCCGTGAAGTTTTTCCGCTTTTCCCTCTTCCCAGTTTCTCTATCGGCTCGCTTCACTCCCGGCCTTTCTTTTCGCCCTATCCGGCCCTGTCCCCAACCAAAAGGCCTGTTCACAGGCAACATCTCAAACAGAGATATAGTCTAGATAGTTGAGAGGACCGATAACTAAAATCAGTCAATCATAATTCTTATTTGCTGATCCGATTTCCTCCAAATGAATAAAGGGGTTAGTTTCTAAAGAAACTGTGGTGTTGCGTCGGTGGGGTCAGTGAAACATGAAAGTTTGATTTTATCCCCTGAGTTTATAAAGTTATTAAAGGTAAATTTGCCACCGTGAATAGATTAAAAAAGCAGACGTTTCGAGCGCTATTCCTTCGTCTTCGTTCTAATGAAAGGCTAGCGCTCGAGTTGTCAGCTTTTATAATCTTCCCAGTTACGGTGGTCAATTTGTTGATAAAACCAAATACTTTTTTCCGGACGCTGCCTGAAACTCAAAAATCTTTTGAACAGCCGGACCCTGGACAGGAAAATTTTGCCATTCTACCCCACCCTCGCTAGGTTCCTTACGACGTCACATGATATTCACTCTTTGGATTTCAATATGGCGTCCCAGTCGCAAGAAATTCAACAACTCTTACAGGCAGAAAAGAAGGCCAAGACGATGGTTTCTGAAGCTCGGAAACGTAAGAAAAAATCCTTCAATGTCTTTATTTTTACTTACTTGATAATCTTAGTCGATATGACTTTAAAAAGCTCGAAAATTTGGCTTATGGAACATCTCATGGCGATCAAGAACGATGTAACCTTCTTTCATGATCAAAGAAATTATTGTTTTTGTAACTTGTATTATCGCCTTTTTGTCGTTAATAACTGCCCATTATCTGAGTGATATTCACCTAACACCGTTAAGTTTAAGTGTAAAAAATAATATTAGTTTTAAATGCACATGCAGTAAAAGTTCCCCCTTGCATTGCTGAAAAAATGTACGATGAAAACGTCTTTCCTTCCCGTTCCATCTTGTTAGATATGCAATGAAATTTTAATTTGATATTTAAAAGTGCTTAACAGATATTTTTCTTTTCAACGGAATAATTTCTAAAACAGTATACAGGTCAGATCATGAAAACAAGTTAATCATCAACTTAATTTATTTTTGGTCACTAAATTTCTGATCACTGACTAACTTGCAGTCACTATCAGTGAGGAGTTTTCACTGAAAGGAGTGTAATTAATTCTAAATACAAGTAACAAATTAATTGTTCACATTGATTCAAAATAATTATAATGGATTATGGGTATATGGGACAAACAAGTCATCATTTAGATTCATAGGTTTATGAGAGAATTCTAAGTTGAAATTTGATCCCCCACCCAGGAGGTTTATGCTGTACATCTCCTCAAATTTTAATGTGACCGATTGCCATAAAATTACAGATGATTAAGAAGAAGGAACCTCTTTCCAGCTTCTACTCAAAAAAAATAATAAAAGCCCCAAATCTCAGCATCTTCAACTTTGAACATGTTTCTTCTTTCTTCAGCTATGAAAACAAGTCTCCAAACAAAAGCAGACAAGTGATTTCTAACCTTTAATTACCACTGAAACCTTTGAATTTTTGCCATGTTTGTCCCCACCACCACAAGGGGTAGAAGCAGCCCAGCAGAAGCTGCATGGCCTTGCTAGAGATACGCACAGCCCTGTGTAATGCTATTTGAAATGAATTGTCCTCACTGCCTACAGGCCTGGCCAAACAGGATTGTGAGTTGACAAAAATACAGTTTCATTGAGAGTGCTTGAGAGTCTGTGAGAATGCTTGAGAGTCTGTAAATTAAGTACTTGAGCATTGAGGCCAAATGAGAGTAAGTGTGCAGTATTCATACAGACTTCAATTACAATTTAATTAGATTCAGACCCTTCAAGAGCACAGGACAAGAGTTTCAGAGAGTATTTAAGAGTTTAAGGCCAAAGGAAAATAAGAGTTTGAACTCTCCCATAGTGAAACCCAGTGCAAATTGTCATAATCATACCACATGTATCTGCGGTGAACAGTTTTAAATTAGTTGTATGATAAAATGCTAACTGACTGAGTCTGGTTAGACCAATCATGTAATATTTGGCTCTCAGTCATGGTCACAGACTCCTTCAAGATATCTGGCTCTCTTACTCAGTCAATAAGTACTATGTTTAGGTACAGCTGAAGCTCTCTGAGTGGACACTTCTGAGCAGACAGCTCTACTTATGGTTGCCTAGACAAAAATCCATTTGCAACTCACCTTATTACAAGAATCATTCCCGTAAGCAGCCAGTTCCAGTTAAGTTAAGTTAAGTTAAGGTGCTCCTAATAGTTTAAACATTCCCATCATGATACATCTATGATATTCAATCACAGCTACGCCAGTAAAGTTAAGAGAAAATGTTTAGTACAGTTTTGTAGACACTTAACCAATGAACAAATTTAGGTGGCTACGACATCAAAATTTGTTACCATGGCAACATAAAAAGAAGCTAAAAAGGTCCCCATTTTCAACCTTTTGAGGTTAATAACTTCAAAACTGCACGGTGAAATTGCAATTGGTATAGTTTGATGCATACACATGATAATGATAAATAAGAAGGAACCCTCTCTGTTACGTTGTATTTCATGAATAATGAAACCCAGCATTTTTGAAAATAGAGGAAAAAATATCAAGTGATGACTCAAACGAAGTAGAAAGCATCATCAGTTTTAACAGATTTTCTAAAACACACGGGGAGAACTTGAAAAAAACATTGGCCTTTTTTTTTTCAAGTTGCAATCTATTTCCGTCCTCGGCCATCCGAAGCAAAAGGCAACCGTATTAGTTTCTGTGCACCCGAAAAGTAATAGTTAAGAAAAGTGAACCATTATTTTTAGGTTTCTAGTAATGCAAATATGTTTTGGGGGTGACATTGGCCCTTTGAATGTTATGGAATATTGTCAATTAATCAAAGGCTGCAAAAAATGTCTTGCTCTCCCTTTTTATCTAATCTGAGGTTGATGTTTGCGAGTATAATATGCAAATATAAACGTATAATGTATAAATAATATGAAAAGTATTTTCACTAACGTGATCGGTGGCCATATTGGAGTGCTGTGGGATTCGTTTAGGACACAAATATGGCCGCCATTTCATTGTTTTGGGACACAAATATGGCCGCCATTTCATTGTTTGGCCGCCGTGATGTCACGTGAAAACGCTCTATAATATCATCACTATATTTTGTAACTGTGATTAATTTTAATTGGTTGCACGACCTAATAGAGCTTTTCGAACTAGCAATGAATAAATTATTTAGTGAAAAGTATCTCCTATTTTTTTTAGTCCCGTTTATAGTGCTGATAGCTACTAGTGACTCGAAGGCACAAATAAGTTTAATAATTAATGGTGTTTAATTGCAAATTCAAGACAATGAAATGGGAATCAGTGTGATGCTGTCGCGAAAGTGAAAAAATTAAGCAGGTTACAAATATTGGAGTTTAAAACGATGTAAGGGGACGGGAATTAATTGTTATATTCAGTTAATGCAAGTTGTAACAAAAAAGGCTACAAAAACGCTACTGTACTTTGTTCTTAGAGGAAAATATTAATGGTACTTTTAATTTTCATCCATCGGATCCTTTAACCTAATCTTGTTAATGCTACAACGCTTCACGCCTTAAACTCCGTTGACGGTTGACGGCTCCTCGTGTATCGTGTACGAAAAATTTACAGTGTAAACCGGTCAAGCGTTCGAATTCCTGCCTAGAGTGATTTGGGAATAAATTGCACTGCTAAGAAAAAGATGCGATTTAGAGCAAAAAATAGTGCGATTTGGGAATAAATCGCACTGCTGAGAAAAAGATGCGATTTGGAGCAAACAATAGTGCGATTCGGGAATTAATTGCACTGCTGAGAACCAATCAGATTGCAAGGATCACCAGTGAATTCAAAATGGATGTAATAAATGAATTTATTATCACAAAATATTTATTGCTTCAACAATCCAAATCATTACGAATAAAGAATACAAAATTCAAAATAAGCCTCCATTAAAAAAAAAAATCTAATTTTGATTGGATTAATGCACTGCTTTACACACTTGACAGCCAGTGGTAACTGCGCTCTAACTAAAAGGTCGCGTAGGTTAGCACTAAGTCTGTAAGCAACGAAAGGTGGGTGTTTAAAGACGTCCCAGCAGCGATTGGAGGAGAGTAACATGTTGAAATGTTTGCGTAAGATATTGGAGATGCGAGGAATTGCTGGGTTATATGTAACGACGAAGGGTAAATGGTCAGTGGAATCGTCATGTTCAGTTAGCAAGGCGTCATTGTGAGAAATATTAGCAGCGCGCAGAAACTGTCGGTTAAGGAAAGTTTTATGATAACCTCGTGCGAGGAGATATGATTTTAATTGATTAGTGCGAAGTTTAAATTTAGTGTCAGTGGAACAAATGTGGCGGAGGCGAAGAGCTAAACTAAATGGAATAGCTTTTTTAGTGTGTTTAGGATGGCATGATGAACTGAGAAGGTGTTGGTGTTTATCTGTAGGTTTAATATATAAATCAGTTTCTATTATGCCGTCGTGTAGGGATACCATAACATCGAGAAATGGAACGTTAGTTAATGACTGACAGCTAGTGAACTTAATAGTGGGATGAATATTATTGAGATAATCAATGAATATTTTCAAATGATCTAGCCCGTGAGTCCAGATCATGAAAATATCATCGATATATCTCCACCATGTGAGTAGTCTATCCCAGATGACTAGACCAATTTATTCATGTATGCAGCAGCCTTGAGTTAATGAGCTGGGACCAATTTGAATTTATTCATATATACAGCAACCCTGAGTTCATGAGATTGGTTCGGTAAAAACCGGTTTTGAATGGTACGGTCACGAGATAATGAGATGCATGCCGTGTAGGTACAGGAGGGGTTTAATGAGATGCAGGCCGTATAGGTGGAGTCATTAAGGATGCATGAATTGGGAGAGGCGTATTCTGAGATTTTATTGAATATTAATAAAGTGTTTAAAGAGAGAAGTGTATGGTGTGGTGGAGTTACGTGTCCGCCCAACCATCCGGGTGGTGGTTTCAATTTAAAGGCAAAAGAACAAAGGACGGGCGATGAACCAATGAGAATACAATGACGTCATGGTCAAACCGGTTCATACTAGTTTGTCAAGAGGTAAAGTATTCAAAATGGCCACTCTTTAGAAAAACGAGTCAAACCGGTTTTCTTCACCCTTATTTAGTATTCAAAATGGCACGATGTTTCCACAAAATGAATACGACACAGTATTTCATGGTATCATAATTATTTTATTGAGTAAACAAAAACAATGATTACAAAGATTTCTGTTTTGTTACAGAGAGTGCGATGTTTACGTTTATATTACAAGCCATCTGCAATTAATTGTCCAAGATCTCTTTGGCATTTCGATTTATCTATTTTGCTAAATTGTCTCTGAAGTGTCTTCTGCTCTTTTCTTGATTTTTAATGACCATGTTCACTACAGTTTAAAGCATTGTTTGGTTTTAAGTAAACACGAAATGTGTCCTTGCAATGCGCTTGGCTTAAACACTAGATATACGTAAACGGTTCTTTTAAAGATAAAGGTAAACAAAATTCAATTTGTGAGTGCATTTACTTTGCTAATGGTTTGAACTAAAGAAGGTTATTGTAAACAAAATATAAACTCAAGCATGGCTTTAAAAGGAAGCGCGAGTTACACGCTTAAGTCAAGCAACACGAACGAAGCCAAATAATAGAGTTTAGCGCGCTGCATTCCTTAGCGCGGTTTTTCTTTGACCAAGCCATTTGACGCTACTCAAATTGAGTGAATTTCAGGTCAAAACAAATATAGACTTTGAATTTAACTTGCAACCTAACAGCTTAACCTTACGCTTAACCTTACGCTTAAATCAAACAATGAGCGAAGTTAATCGAGTTGAGCGCACTGCCTTACTTAGCGGTTCTTTTTTCTTTGACCAAGCGTGATAAAAATTTACTTACGAGTCAAAACGAATGGCGATTTGGAATTTAACTCACAATCCAACTGCATTACAGATACAATGGAAGAAATACTTTTCTCTTTAGTTAAACAAGAAGGAAAACTTAATTACAGAGAAACGTAGCGCACTGCAATTCGTAGCGAGGGTTTCTTTGACCAATAAATAGAAACAAAACTCCAAAACTCAACTGGACAAGGCGGTAGCGCTGCATTAATCGATTGTTTTAGTTGCTCGATACTTCGATTAACATTAACGAACATTTCTTTCGAGCATTTGCATTCAAGTGTGTTCTTGAATATAAATGACTTAAAGCTTTTGAAGAAACACTATTAAGAAACAATAAATGTAATTACCTTTTGTTAACACTCACTCAACCACGAGCGTAGCGTAATGCAAACTTGAACGTACTGTAATATTAATTGAAGAAACTGATCACATGAAAAGAATAATAAGGTGAAATTGTTTTCAACAAGTGACACTTTAAAGTAAAGCAAATTGCCTCATAAACTTTTCTTTAAACTTACTGAACGTCAAACCGAAAATATCAGCGAATCTACTATGCTAATGTTTAGTTGAAAACACAATTAAACTTGCACTGAGTTGTTTAGCAATTGTTTTAGTACTTCGAATAATGGTGAGCGTTAAAGACAGCTCTTATTTTTTTTAGATGGAAGATGAGGATTGCTTAATGGCCGAAGAACAGATTGGAAAAGGAAACAAATTATGGACATCTGATCCACACTACACGCTTCGTGAAGTGGCCACAAGAAAAGTCCGCAAGTTTAACACGTCGGGCACAGATTACCTTCTCTCATTAAAGCCCCAATCTGAAGGAATCCCTCTTATGGAGCAGCTAGGCAACATTTTTGATTCTATGGTCGATGAAATGACAACAGGTATGGCTGATAACGATCTTGTACGTTTTGTCCTTCAAAGTCAGTCACTACAGTACCCCATCTCTTTACCCTTTATGCCACGACATGAATTAAATGCCGAGCGGATCATGAGCGAGGTGCAGCGAGTTTTACAGTCAAACGAAAACGTCAATCTAAAGGAAGGAATGAATGTCCATCTGGTTCACGTTGGCATGCCGCAGGGTGGGGTTGCTACTCGCAAGAGAAAACACTTTGGTTTCAAATTGTCCAAGTTTCTCGATGCTAAGCAATGTGTCCTTCGCATCAAGAACAAAGATTTCTTGTGCCTGGCTCGTGCCTTGGTCACTGACGTGGCACGTCAAGAGAAACATCCCGACTGGAACTCGATTCGTCAAGGACGCCAGCGTCAAAGCATCTTGGCTAAAGATTTACACCAGAAGGCCGGAGTTCCAGAGGGTTTCTGTGGACTCCCAGAGGTGGCCAAGTTCCAACAAGTAATTACAGACTATCAGATTGTTGTCCTCTCCGCTGAACATTTTAACGCTATTATCTATGAAGGGCCCAAAAAAGACAAACAAATTTATTTATACCTTCACCAAAAGCACTACGACATCATCACATCCGTTTCCGCGTTTCTTGGTAGAAATTATTGGTGCCTAGAATGCAAGAAGGGGTACGATAAGAAAGAAGAGCATCGCTGTAGTAAAGTATGCAAATGTTGTTTCACCGAGGGGTGTCGAGGGTATTTTCAGAAAGCACCGTGGAGAGAGTGTGGTACCTGTCACAGAATCTTTGCTGGTGACGACTGCTACGCTAACCACTGTCGACCCAATAAAGAAGGACAGTCGGTGTGCCAGAAATATTACAAGTGTACAAAGTGTCACAAAGTCATGTCGTATAAAAAACGAAACCCAAAAGCTCACACGTGCGGTGAAAAGATGTGTTGGAATTGTGAGGAGTTTGTGGACCCCAACACACATCGTTGCTACATGAAACCCATCGAGTTTCAAGACAGTGATGAAGTAGAAAGTCCAGAAGACCAAGAAAAACAAGGAAAAAAGAAGAAAAACAGGCGGAAACGAAGACGTGTTGCAGAGGAGTTGATCGATGATGACGTAGAGGAAGGTGATGAACAAGAAGGGCAAGAATATTTATTCTTCGATATCGAGAGCAGGCAGGACGAAGGGCGACACATCGCAAATTTATTAATTGTGCAAGACGAAACGGGGTTTGAAATGGTGTTTAAGGGGGATGACTGTGTTGATCAGTTTGGTTCTTGGTTGCTGGATGGAACCCACGAAGGTGCTATCGTCATCGCTCACAACCTGAGGGGTTATGACGGGTTTCTCCTCTGTGAATATTTCTACAAAGAGTGTCTATTACCAAGTCTGATCCTGAACGGTGCCAAGATCATGTCTATGGAACTCGAACAAGCCAACATCAAGTTCCGCGATTCTCTCAACTTTTTACCCATGGCACTCAAAAAGTTACCAAAAACATTTGGGTTGACAGAACTCAAAAAAGGTTACTTCCCCCATTTCTTTAATCGCAAAGAAAATCAAAACTACGTTGGTCCGCTCCCTGCTATTGAAAACTATGACCCAGACAGTATGAAAATCGAAGAAGATGATGAAAATGAACATGAGGAGTTTCTGGCTTGGTATAAAGCATTAGAAGAGGCTGAATATGTGTTTGACTTCGCGAATGAAATGGAAGAATATTGTCGTAGCGATGTGGACATTTTGCGAAGATGTTGCCTCAAGTTTAAACAACTCATGGAAGAAACCTGCAATCTCGACCCTTTCAAGTATTGTGTCACTATTGCCAGTGCATGCAACCGTGTGTTCCGTCAAGAATTTTTAGAAGAAAAAACCATTGGCCTCATTCCTCCTCAAGGGTATCAACCTGCTCGAAAGTTTTCAATCATGGGTCTTCAATGGTTAGCATGGGTACAATATGAGACGGGTGCCCGTATTCTACATGCGCTGAACGGGGGAGAGCAACGTATCGATGGGCATTATGTGGATGGATACGATCCAGTCACGAAAACCATCTATGAATTTATGGGGTGCATGTTCCATGGATGCAGTAAATGCTATTTGCCCGAGACGGTCAATCCAGTCAACGACACCACCATGGAAGATCTTCTAGAAGGGACCACCCGCAAGATAGAGCGTTTCAGAAAACTTGGATACCAAGTGGAAGTCAAATGGGAATGTGGCTTCAAGCAGGAACTGGTCAGTAATCCCGAGATGAAAGCCTATATCCAAACCCTCCAGTTCGACAAGCCCTTAGAACCCCGCGATGCTTTCTTCGGTGGACGGACCAATGCCGTATGTCTTTTCAAAGAAGTGACACAAGACGAAAAAATTCATTACGTGGACTTTACATCCCTGTACCCTTGGACGAATAAGTACTGTGAAGTGCCCATTGATCATCCCGAAATTCTTACAAGCGAAGCATTGACTAACCGTTCGCCCAGTGAATTCTTTGGTCTTATCAAGTGTATCATTTTACCACCTTCCTTCCTCTTTCATCCTGTTCTCCCGTACCGCGCTCAAGGCAAACTGATGTTCCTCTTATGTCGAACTTGTGCAGAAAATTTACAGCAAACACCTTGTGAACACAGTGACGAAGAACGCATGTTATCTGGTACCTGGTGTTCGATTGAAATTGACAAGGCATTGCAACTGGGGTATAGAATGATTCGAATGGTTGAGGTGTGGCATTTTCCCCAAAAATCATCCACTCTGTTCAGAGGGTACATCGATACCTTTCTAAAAATTAAACAAGAAGCAAGCGGATGGCCAGGTTGGTGTGACACAGAGGAGAAGAAACAAAATTACATCGGAGATTATCAAAGAAAAGAGGGGATCAGGCTGGATTATGACAACATTAAAAAGAACCCTGGGCTTCGTTCACTGGCAAAACTCATGTTGAATTCTTTTTGGGGAAAATTTGGGCAGCGTGACAATATGCCTCAAGTGGAGCTTGTAAAGGACCCAGAGCGTTACTTTAAACTTCTTACCTGCCAGTCTACTCAAGTGAAGAACATTCAGTTTGTCAACGATGAATGTTTGGAGGTTCATTACACGCAAGGCGAAGATTTTGTCTCCACATCGAACAAGACAAACGTGGTAATCGCTGCGTTCACGACAGCTCATGCCAGATTGAAACTGTACTCTATCCTTGAACCTCTACAAACAAGAGTGCTTTATTTTGACACCGATTCTGTCATATTTACAAGCCAGCCTGGTGAATGGATGCCCCCACTGGGTGATTATCTGGGAGAACTAACCAATGAACTTAAAGGTGATGACTATATTATCACCTTTGTCTCTGGGGGACCGAAAAATTATGCCTATCAAACCAAGAATGAAAAAACAGTCTGCAAAGTGCGAGGCTTTACTCTGAATTTTCGTGGTTCTCAAAAACTCAACTTCAACACCATGTGTGCCCAAGTGTGTAACCCAGATGGAGAGGAGATCGTCATCGAGAATCCACACTTCATCAAACGTGACGCTCAAACAAAAACAATTCACACTGTCAAGTTGGAAAAGAAATACAATGTCGTCTACGACAAGAGAGTGGTGCATGGTTTCATAACACTTCCTTACGGTTACCGCTGAACTGATAAAAAATGAAAACAAAAAAAAAAACAAAAAAAAACAAAAAAAAAT